>QRFJ01001233.1:53683-186546 GCA_006176705.1 Cocos nucifera | reverse complement strand
TTCACCAAACATCTCCTGTAGGTGAGCCAACATTTGGCGAGCAGTCCCGATATCTTCATGTTGGCGCTGGAGCTCATCAGACATCGAGCCCAACATGTAGTATCTGGCCTTATTGTCTTCGTCAATCCATTTTTCCAGAGACGCTCTCTGTTCAGTGGATGGACGAGCTGGTAAGGTGGGAGGGTCCTGGTCCAAAACATGTGTTAACTTCTCTGAACCCAAAACAATTTTGTAGTTCCTGAGCCAATCTTTATAATTGGGTCCAGTCAGTCTATGTGTGTCTAGGATACGTGCCAGTGGGTTGGACGCAGACATTTTCCTGTAGAGAGTCAAAGATTCTAGTTAGATACTGTAATTTTGACTTGACCAATTTGTTTAGGGATTTTATTTTTAAACAAATTAGCTCCCACTATTTTCTCGGATCCCTACACTCCCTCTGTAGAGATGCGAAAATCTCCACGATTGATGATTTCTAGTGGGTGGTGCGGTCTCACCAACTGACTCATCACCTCACCTAACAGTTATTGGTGATGGGTTAGCCAATGAGTGAACAACTCTTGTTCAATGATTCTCTAATCATGGTGCACCCAAACTTGGTCTCTAATTCATGAATCTCACCGTATCCGGAATATTGATCCACTCCTTAGTTAAGTCAGACCCACCATTTGCATAGACTGGGTTCCTAATTGGGTCTCTCACCGTATCCGGAAATATTGAGCCCAACTCATCCTCCAGCCCATAGCATCCAATGCCTAATAGACATGGTTGCGTCTTCCCGGTGCAACTGAGCCACTGTATCCAGCCGAGAACAATCAACCCCGGGAAGGGCCCGCACGTCTACAATGGTGGAAGACCTCAGACTTAATCTTTTCTTAGGGAGAATTGATTCAGGTCTCATTAAACTAGACTTGGCTTAGTCATAACAATTATGACTAACCTAGTGGCATGGGTTAGCTCGGATTATTGACCACCTCAGATCAGAACTGTGTCAACAGATATGGCCAGGTAAGTGAGACCGGTGGAAGGAATATGCCGTTAACTCGCACAAGAACGCATTCAGGTCGAGTAGCTTCCAATTAAAAACCAGTCGGTCGTCTATGCCAAACTTACCTTAGACACCAAATTGTTGAGTCAGAACCAATTGGGTTAGCCTACAATCCAGACTCTAACCTCTGAGCCTAATTAGGTCTTGCTTGATCGTGACTCGATCTTGACCCAGACTTAATCCTATTAGGCTGGTCAATTTAAGCATTGTTGATCCCATCTAACCAACTCTTGATTCGGTTTGATCAACCGCTTAGACCTAATTGAGCTACCCAAGCCCGAACCCAGTATTATGAATATGTCTTAGATCTGAAATTCTCAATTTTAGACCTAATTAATATTCCATAAACTTAATTCTTAATTAAGTTGGGTTCATAAACAAAATATGCACAATAAATCCTAGGGTT
The DNA here is from genome assembly GCA_006176705.1 of Cocos nucifera. Classification (NCBI taxonomy): domain Eukaryota; kingdom Viridiplantae; phylum Streptophyta; class Magnoliopsida; order Arecales; family Arecaceae; genus Cocos; species Cocos nucifera. The sequence goes on along the minus strand of QRFJ01001233.1, from coordinate 185,095 downwards.
TCAGGATCTAGGGTTTTGCAGAAAGTAAGTTTTGGGTTTCTGATTAAGGACGAACACGCAGCACCCCTACACGTCATAAGAACACCCCATCGAATGGGAAGAGAGGGCCTTTAAACCCTTCTTCGTTCTTATGACCGGACGGCCAAGAGGAACGCCTTAATCAGGAACATGTAAATACTACAAAACAGTATCAGATCTATATCATATATCTCATATACAAATTTAGATCTAATCATGGCATATTTTGCATACATCTCATGTATCAAATCATGCATATTTTCAGATCTAAATTATCTCATAATAATCTAAAAAATTAGATTTAAATTGATCTAATCAAAATAAATTCTAATCTAGACAATTATGTAGAACTATTCTACAACTAGTCTAGTCATGCATCTATCATATCTCATATGATATTTAAAATTAAATAATTTTTATTTGCTATTTATCAGATGTTATTATAACACTTATAATATCAAAAAATAGTAAATAAGAAGATCTAAAATATGATTTAATCAGATTAAATCAAAGACATGCAAAACTATTCTATAGAACTATTCTATTCTAGAACTAGTCATGCATATCTTCTTAATCTTAGATCCAAATCATTTAATTTTAATTTTTTTGATTTCAGATCTGATCACATCTCATGTGACATCTAAAATCACTTTATTTTCTAATTAAAATAAAATTAAAATCAGATCTAAACAATTTAGAACCATGGCTCTGATACCAGTTGAAGGGAAATCCTGATTTTCCCGGTCCAGGTTCGTCCAGATCTGATCAGATCAAGAGATATATTTCAAAAATTTTTCTCTTGATCCCAATCAGATCTTGATATGTTTCAGATCTGATTCTTATTATTTTAATAAATAAAATAAAATAAGATAAATTAAATCAAATTTAATTTACCTGATTTGGGTAATCCTATTACCCTGTAGATGATCCTGATTGCAGCGGAAGGTTCTGGATCTAGCCACGCAAGCGCCTGGCCTCTACCGGTATCCACTCGGGTTGGATCTGGAGATCCTCTTCTTCTCTATCACATCTCCAAAAATCAGATCTGGATCTGATCTGGAGGATCTTCAAAACTCCTTTTGAAGATCAGCAGTCGTCCTTTGCAGCAGTGCAGCCTTCTTCTTTTGATCGCCTTTCTTTTGATCTGGAACGCACCAACCAAAATCCAAAACTCTTTTGGACGTGGAGAGGAGAAGGAGGAGAAGTTTAGGCATGGAGGAAGAGGAGAGAGGCAGCCTTGGGGCGTGGGAAATCTCTATTCAATTGCATTTGGGTTGGGCGCAGGGTCTTATTTATAGACCTAAGCTTGTGATCCAACTCCTCTTCCTTCTCAACCAATCACAACCCTTTGTGAAATCAGATCTAAATCTGATTGGTTGGAATAGAGTCCCCTGGATTCCTCCTTAGAGGGTGCCTAAGACCAGTCAAACTGGATTCTTAGTAGAACTCTGATTGGAATCCAAAAGGGAGGTGGAGTCCTTGTCCAACAAGGACTCCAAGGCGCCTCCAACTTGGGCGCACGCCTAGGGTGGCGTGCGCCCTCCTCCTTGCCAGGTTCTGGCAGGGGGACAGGCCCCCACCAGTTCTCCAATAGGTGCATGACACGTGGACAAAAGTCAAAGTGTCTATGGTCAACATTTGACCAGTCAAAGGTCAACTTTTGACCAAAGTCAAAGGACCAAAAATGGCAGGTGACCAAAAATGGCAGGTCATGTCTTATAAAATAAGACAACCTTCTCTAACTTGGACAACCTCCAGTTAGACCATATGAAGGCCTCTGATTGAGCACAAACTCCTTTGGCTCAGTCAGGACAACTTATTTGTGATAGTAAAAGAAGAACGTTAGGTTCAATCGAGTGCTAGCACGATTTCCTTGAACCTAATTGAATCTCATTCAGATCAATTGAACTAGATCAGTTCAATTGATGATCACCAGATTCAAACCCTTGTTTGTGTGACCCAGTTAGGTTCAGTTCTGTATGGTAATGGGATATGTCATGATCTCTATCATAGACATCATCGAAACTCCTTTCGATGGATCAGAACTCTTCTGATTCGAACAGCTAGAATGATCGATCATCTAAATCATTCTAATTGCTCCCAAAATCCACCAGTGACACCTAGCAGTATATGGTGGCAACCCATCAGAGCTGAATGCGAACCTCTTGGTGCAGCTACCTGTGTGATTAAGTTCTTCTATCTTGAGCCCCGATCAGATTAGGGTTAAGGTAAACTCGTCAAACCCTAGTCTCTGTCATATGATATAATCATTCGATTCGAGTCCAATGTGAAAACCTAAATAGAAACTCTTTCTATTATTTCACTCTGCCATGGCCATGGGCTTCAGGACTTGATTCTCATGATTATCATAGGGCTGCTCCTCTACCACCGAGGTAGATAGATCCCATCTTGATGCAATCCAGTTCCTACAATGAACATGCTATAGCCAACATACACCTCAGGGTTCCATATGGCTAGGAGACCGAGTAATGGTGTAGTCAAACTATAACACCCTCAAGGTGAACTGCCGATGCATCTCAGGTCAAAGAACCAGACACACTACTGCAGCATCGAGTCAGTCATTGACGAGAAGGTAGACTCCCTAATGACTACTCGAGGTGGTCACGCTCAGTGCCCTCGTTCTCTAACGAGTACCTGTACTTTCGCTCCGGTGTCTCCACACCGTAGACTCAAGACTCATCTACTAAAGAGAAGCGATCGTACACCAACCTTCCGGATCAATCACCATCCTCGTGATGATCCTATGGTCGGGAGCTGTTTATGAGTTAATAATGATTATTCATGTCTTAAATTTTCAACTCTTGAAAATATGAATTATCATTACCATTAACTCAAAGGATGTATCACAGACACTAAATACACAGGTGTGATAGAAAATAACCCATTTTATTAATTATAGTTAAAATTATAATTTTGCCCCTAGAAGTGTATTACAAGTGTCAGCCAATTCTGGCTTCTAGGGCACATATATCTAACAGCGAGATCTTTCGATCTAGCCATATGGACAAGAAGGGCAGGCTAATGAAAGCTGCGATTGAGAGAATTTTTGTAAGTAATAAATATATTAGTATATATGATCAGTATTATAGCATTTTTTATAAAATTTTATTTAAATTTATAATTACAGGAGCTGTTAGATGTGCTCACGAGCGAGGGCCTAGACGCTTCTGGCCCTTATGACCATCTATCTCAGGTCTTGAGGCCTGAGCACTCTGGGAGGATCCGATGCAGGCCCAAACATACGCCAATGAGCTACTGGTCTGAGGCGAGCATCTCATTGCATGCTTTCAGTGTCGTCAGTCGAGAGCAGCTTAAGGAGGCGTTGGCACAGGCAGATCGGGCTATGGCATGGGCTGCTCATGCTGAGGAGTGCGCATCTCATTTGGAGGGCATCCTGAGCATCATACTGATGAGGCAAAGCATGCATTTTGGAGCAGACTTCATGAGCCTTGAGGATATGTTGGTCGATGTTCCAGCTCTAGCTCCTACAGCTCCAGTTCCTCCAGCTCCGGCTCCAACTCCAGCTCCAACTCCTTCAGCTCGTGCTCCATCTTTCGATGACGACGATGATGTAGATTTAGGAGACTTTTGATATATTTTTTTAAAAAAAATATTATAATAAATTTTATTTCATAATAAAATTAGAGTATTTTAGAAATATTCTTAGATTTATAATATTTACTTATATTTTTTATTATGTTATATATATCTTTATATTTATCAGATAAAATATATAAAAAATTAAAAATTTTATAATTTTTTTATTATTCAAAAGCTATCGTAGTGATTGCAAAATCGCTGCCGTAGTCACGTAGTCATGCCAAGCGAGGCCGTAAGTCACTTGCCAAATACCTATGGCAGCGGTTTCAAAACCGCTACCATAGCCTATCGCAGCAGTTCAAAAATCGTTGCCATAGCTCAAGCCTATTACAGCGGTTCGAAAATTGCTGCCATATCTTGGCCTATGGCAGCGGTTCGAAAATCGCTGCCATAGGTGAGCTATAGTAGCGGTTCTTATAACCGCTGCTATAGGCCTACGGCGACAGTGGTAGTGGTAGTGGTTAGTGAACTGCTACCATAGGTAGGCTATGACAGTGGTTACGAACCGCTGTCGTAGCCCTATTTTGTAGTAGTGATGTTTCTTCCCTCTGTTCTCATCTTTTCTAACTCATGGGAGGGTCTCCATTAGAGCCAACTTTGTCAGAAACTTATTTTGTAGGTTGAGCCACCACCGTCGACGCTATCCTATATCTCTTCTCCAGTCGATCTGATGCTAGCCAAAAGACTCATGACCATAGATTGGTGCTAGAAGGAGGGACAAGCCCATTCATGGAAAGGAGCAAGCATACTATCAACATAGCACCATTTAAAGGAACATCATTGTGAAGCTCCCATGCCACTACCTCAAGGCCAACCAAGGTTCTCACCATTGCTTGGCCACTCACCATTTCTAAATCAGTCAATTTGTCAATCAGATCTGATCATCTTTAGATTGGCTAGATGTCAATCAGACCGATGCCAATAAGATCCGATCGTCTCCAGATCGATCAATGCCGATCAAATCCGACCATCTCCAAATCTTCCCAGATGCCAACTAGAATAAAATCTACAGTCCTCTAAGGAAGATCTATGCTCCATCTTCCACCATCATGAGTCAAGCGAATCGATTAATTCCATCCAGCCTATCCTACTTGGGCTCAAAACTGAGGGGTATATGATATGGATCCAAACAAGAAAGAAAATTGCATCAGATTAGAATCCATATAAGAAAGGAGATTATGAAAGTCCCTCGATCTCCATCCCAAAGCATGATAGATCAATGCTTTCTTGTCTATATTTTAAATTTTGAATTCTTGGTGGGATCCAAACAAGAAAGAAGATCACAATAGACTAGAATGCAGATAAGGAAGGAGATTATGAAATTCTCTTGATTTTTGTTCCCAAATCATGATGGATCTGTGCTTCCGCATCTATATAAATAGGACCAAAAAGACCCTAAGAGTACAGGCTTTGAGAGAGAGACTCCTACAACTCAAAACACTTATGGTGAAAGGCTCTCAATCCCTCGTTCATTATTCTATTTTCTTTCCTTTTGGCTGATCCATAGATCTATAAGCACCCGAGCTCATGGTTGAGGTGAAGACTGAGCTCGAGACCAAGCTACCAAGCTTAAACCCAAGGTGAAGACCAAGCAAAGATGAAGTCCAAGACTAAGGTTGAGCTATTAAGCATAAGGCCGAATTGAACACCGAACCAAGATGAAAATCAAGACCAAGGCCAAGCTACCAAGCCCAAAGCCAAGGTGGAGATAGAGCCGTACTAAGACTAAGGTGGAGGTAAGGACTGAGCCTAGGTGAAAATTAAGATCAAGGCTAAGGTATTAAGACTAAGGCTAAGGTAAGGACCAAGCCGAGGTGAAAATCAAGATTGAGACTAAGCAATAAAGCCTATGGCCGAGGTGAAAGACCAAGCTAAGGTGATGACAGAGTCTGAGGCTAAGCTATCAAGCTAAGGCTGAGGTGAAGACAAAGTAGAGGTGAAAATCAAGATCAAGGCTGACCTATCAAGCCCAAGGCCAAGGACCAAGTTAAGGTGAAAATCAAGATTGAGGCCAAGCTGGTAAGCCCAAAGTCGAGGTGAAGACTAAGCCCAATGCCGAGGTCATGAAAAGGATGAGGTCCTAAAAAGGTAACCTAAGAAAGTTGAGGTATTAAGCCGATCCGAACAACCAACCTAACAAAGCTGGCCTAAGAAGGCCGAGGTGGAAAACCAACCCGAGGAGGCCAATCTAACATGGCCGGCTTGAGAAGGCCGAGGTGGAAAGCCAACCTAAGTAGGCCTACTTGACAAAGCCAACCTAGGGAGGCCAAGGTAACCAACCAAACTCTTTTATAGGGCCTGAAGGCAGGGTTCGATCCAGGTCGAAGACCTCGGACAACCATGAGTGAGAAGTCTCTCATCCTAAGATGAGTTGAGCTAAAACCCTTGGTTATCTGAGAAGCATGGGGTAATCTCGTAAGAGAACCCTTGAAACCCTAAAGCATTGATCTAGGCCAAAGAGTCTCGAACGACCATGAGCGAAAAGCTTCTCATCCTAAGATGAGCTGAGCTGAAATCCTTGGACGTCCAAGAAGCAAGAGATAATCCCATAAGAGGATTCTCAAACCCCTAAAATATCGATCCAAACCGAAGACCTCAGATGACCATGAGCGAGAGCCCCTCATCCTAAGATAAGCTTAGCTAAAATTTTGGCTATTTGAAAAGCAAGGAGTGATCCTATAAGAGGATCATTGAAGCCCTAAAGCATCGATCTAAGCCAAAGACCTTGGACGACCATCAGGGAGAAGCCCCTCATCCTATGACAAGCCAAGTTGAAACCCTTGACCATCCGAGAAGTGAGGGATAACCCCATAATAGTACCCTTGAAGCCCTAAAGCATCGATACGGACTGACGATCTTAGACGATCATGAGTGAGAAGCCTCTCATCCTAAGATGAGCTAAGTTAAAATCCTTGACCATCCAAGAAGTGAGGGATAACCCCATAAGAGATCCCTTGAAGTCCTAAAGCATCTATCCATACTGAAGACCTCATATGACCATGAGCGAGAGGCCTCTTGTCCTAAGATGAACTAAGCTAAAATCCTTGGCTATTTAAGATGTGAGGGATAACCCTATAAGAGGACCTTCAATATCCTAAAGCATCAATCTGGGCTAAAGACCTCAGATGACCATGAGTGAGAAGCCTCTCATCTTGAGACGGGTTGAGCTAAAATTGTTGGTCATTTGAAAAATGAGGGGTAAACCCATAAGAAAACTTGAGAAGTTCTAAAGCATCAATTCGGACCAAAGGCCATGGATAACCATGAGCGAGAGGCCTCTCGTCATATGTCAAGCTGAGTTGAAATCCTTGGCCGATCGAGAAGCGAGGGGTAACCCCACAAGATGACCCTCAAAGCCATAAAGTGTCGATCCATATGGAATACTTCAAACAAGCAAGAGAAAGAAGCCCCTCATTCTATGACTACAAGCTGAGCTGAAACCATTAGCCGTTTGAAAGGCGAGAGGTAACCCTATAAGAGGACCCTTGAAGCCCTAAAGTATCGATCCAGACTGAAGACTTTGGACGACCATGAGCAAATAGCCCCGTGTCTTGAGATGAGCTGAGCTAAGAGCTATGGCCAATCATGAAGCATAGAGTAACCACACAAAGAGGATCCATGGGAGCTTGGCATGTTCGTGAACTCGACCAAACCTAAGAGCTAAACGAGCTTGCCTGGACCCTTTCAATAATAGGCGTGAGAATGCTCAGTCACTTGAATATTGCTTACCTAAAGCAATCTACTGCCCATGCACATTTGGTGCCTAAGGCAGGATTGGCCATCGACTATTACCTAAAGCTACTAAGATGCCCCGAAGCATTTGACTTCGAAACAAACCCTCAAATGTTAGTATGATTAGATTGATGAGCAAGACAAAATATATTCCATTGATCTACCCAAAAGGTTGGCATGGATGAACTACAATGTTTGCTTAGAAAACACTGAGCTAATCTACACATGGCAAAAGAAAAAAAATAAACCAAAAAAAAAATGTAAGCTTATGCTTTGGGGGCAATAGGGCCTTTGGCTCGTATATCCTTGACAACCTGAACCAAGCTATCTACCCTATCCTCACCTTCACGGGGAATATGAGAGTTGGCTTTGGCTATGGAATGGAGCCGTTGGACCATGGTTATGCATTCATCAAAGCCAAAGTTGTTAGTCCACAAGCAAGCCTTAACAAGCTCGATTATAGCCTTATCCTTCTTGGCAGTAGCACTCTCCACATCCAACGCAACTTCCTCCTTCTTGATTTTCTCCGCTGCCAAATTCTTAAGCTCAATCATATGCTCAAAGGAGGTCATGTGTTCCATACAAGTATTATGTTCGCCCTTAAGCCGATCTGACTCTTTGACCACCTCTTCCTTGGTAACCTCCACTTTGTTGTGAAATTATCGATTCCACACACGGACCGGCGTGGCTGCTGGTGATTAGCCAAGCAACAAGAAACAATATCCTAGGATCAATGCGGAAGCAAAATAATGAATTCAAGAGGAAAGGGAGAAAGAGAGCACAAGAATTTTTTGAAAGAAAAGAGTTTTATTCAATGAATTTAGCATTATATACAATCTTGACCTATTTTCAGTATATATACTTTACAAAAGAGTCAAGCCCAAGTTCATAGAAAAACTATCCAAAATCTAAATAATTCACATACATAAAACACACCCACGAAAACTAAGTTGGCTAACCTACGACTAGGTCGGCTCAGTCTCAGACTGAGCCAACCTAGTTGTGTACCATGCCAATAGTCCGAAAATGCTGCTTTTTGTTTGGATTTTTCTTTGAGACATAGCGACCCAGTCTAAGACTGAGTTAGCCTAGTTTCCAACTTAGCTGACCCAGTCTCAGACTGAGCCGACTCAGTTATGTACCATATCAATAGTCTAAAAATGTTGCTTTCTATCTGAATTTTTTTTTAAGACTTAGCCAATCCAGTCTGAGATTGAGTCAGCCCAGTTCTTGAACTTTGCTATCCAGGCTGATTCCTCTTCCGACTTGCTTCCATCTTCGCATGACCTATCTTCTCATATTTTCAAAACTTAGGAGCGCCACTTCTAAGCTCACATTCTCCACCTTGGTGTTTTCAAGTCCCTGTGAACTCATCTCTTCTCAACAGACCCATTCGTGCCACACACATCTGAAGGCTGTCTCTAGGAAGTATCTTTGTGAGTGCATCAGACTGATTCCCCTTGGTATGGATCTTCATCAGTTCAACCTTACCTTTCTCCACCAGCTCTCTAATCCTATGGTACCTCACGTCTATATGCTTTATGCATGCATGATAGACTGGATTTTGTGCCAATAGCAGAGCACTTTGACTATCACTGAATAGTGTAGCCTTGCTCTGCTTCACCCCCAACTCAACAATCAGCCTTCTAAGTCAAAGAGCTTTCTTTGCAATCTCTGTTATTCCAATATACTCGATCTCTATGATAGACAAGGCCATGATTGGCTGAAAGATTGATTTCCAAGACATCGGTCCACCATACACGTGAAAGAGGTATCCAATAGTAGACCTCCTTGTATCAAGATCTTCTACATAATTTGCATCTATAAATCCTTCCAAAGGACTCGGACTTCCATCTTCAAATCCTCCTGGCTGCCCACCAAACACCAATCCATAATCTTTTGTTCCCTATAGATATCTTAATATCCACTTCAATGCTTTCCAGTGCTCCTTCTCAGGGTTAGCCATGTATCTACTAATCGTGCTCACTGCATGTGCTATATCTGATCTACAGCACACTATCGTGTACATCACACTGCCTATAGCATTCACATAAGGGACTCTTTCAATGTACTCTCTCTCTTCTTCTGACTGGGGGCTTTGTAACTTGGAGAGAGATATGTGGCTCGATAATGGCATCTCTGCAGGTTTGGCCTTCTCCATTCCAAACATCTTTAGAACTTTTTGGACATATCTTCCTTATGACAAATGGAGCACTCCTTTGCACCTATCTCTGCAAATCTTCATTCAAAGAATTTTCTCAGCTGGACCCAGATTCTTTATCTCAAACTCAGATGATAATACCCTTTTTAGCCTTTGCATAGCTTCACGCTTCTATTAGTTATAAGTATATCATCTACAAATAGTAGGAAGTACAGGACATCCTCCTCATCTACATCCTTGATGTAGATACAGCAATCATGTTCATATCTACTGAAATCCTAGCTCAAAATAAAGCTATCAAATCTAAGATACCATTGAGAGGGGACTATTTCAAGCCATACAAGGATCTTCTAAGTAAACACACCTTTTTCTCCTATTCAATCTCTATGAAACCGTCTAGTTGCTTCATATAGATTCTTTTCTCTAATATGCTATGAAGGAAGGCTATCTTCACATCCATCTGTTCCAACTCTATATTGTACTGTGCCATCAGTGACAGCAAAATTTGAATAGATGTATGACGCACCACAGGAGAAAAAATTTTTGTATAGTCAATCCCTTCTCTTTGTGAGTATCCCTTTGCTATTAGCCTTGCTTTGAATCTGACACCACCTTGTTCTAATGGTGCCCCTTTTTTTGTGAACACTCACTTTGATCCAATAGGTCGAGCACCTTCTTGAAGATCCATCAACTGCCATGTCTGATTCTTTTCAAGTGATTCCATCTTCTACATCATGGCCTGCATTCATGAATCATGATCCTCACTCTTCATAGCTTCTACATAATTCTATGGGTCTTCATTAGCAGTGATGAGTACATAAGAGATAACCTCATCAATGCCATATCTGACTGGCCTCTTAATAGTATGCTGAGGCTTATGCAAAGTCACTCCCACTGGCACATCTCTACCTGATGACTGTGGCTGCTCCTGCACATCTGTTTGAACTACTGGCCCTTCTTGCTAGTTTTTAATCTGAGATAAAACTTTTCTGCCCAGCTCCACCTCAATAGGAATACTCCTATAAGTAGATGTAACCTGCATGCCATCATTCTCTGACTGGCCACCGATATTCATCTTTATTTTTTCAGTTGCTCCTATACTCCCAGGCCTCTCCAAGATATTCTTCTCATCAAAAATGACATCCCTACTAATCACTACCTTCTGTGCTTTAGAATTCCATAGCAGGTACCCCTTGACTCCTTGTGGATACCTTATGAATATCATGTTTTGAGATTTTGGATCCAACTTGCTTCTCTCGGTTGCCTCCATATGTGCATAGGCTATGCAATCAAAGACTTTCAGATGGCTAAGCTCCACCTTCTTTCCACTCCAGACCTCCTCTGGAATGCCTCTATTTAACTTATGATGAGAAAATCTGTTCACAAGAAAATAAGAAAAAGATAAAGCATCACCCTAAAAAAATTTTGGGAGTGATGTCTGTAGTCTTAAATTTCGTGCCTTCTCGATCAATGCCTGGTTCATCCTCTCTGCGACATCATTCTGCTGGGGAGTCATCTTCACCGTGTAATAGCGTTTGATGCAATTTTTCTTACAGTACCTCCTAAACTCCAGGCTAGTATACTCTCCTCTATTATCCGATCTTAGACACTTCACTTATCTTCCTGACTCCTTCTCTACCTTAGCTCTCCAGGCTCTGAATTGGGCAAATACCTCTGACCTTTTCTTGATCAGATAAATCCATACTTTCCTTGAGAAATTATCAATAAAAGTGACAAAATAACTTGCCCCACCTCTAGCTGATATAGGAGCTGGTCTCCACACATATGAGTGCACTAAATCCAACACTCCTTCGCTGCACTTGGTACTTCTGGTAAACTTTATCCTATGCTGCTTGCCAAAGATGCACGGCTCATATAAATTTGTGCCTTCCTTTTTTAGTACTAGGATCATACCTCTTTTGCTAAGTTTAGTGAGCCCACGGTCACTCATATGATCCATTCGATAGTACCACAGTCGATACAAAATCGGCTCCTCCTATGCCACTGCTAGCACCTCTGCACTATCGTTCATCACTGAGCCTTCCATTCTATAAAAATTGTTGCTCAATCTTATATCTTTCATCACTACCAAAGCTTTCTTAGAAATTTTTAAATATCCACTTCCAGCCTGACTACTAAAAGTATAATCCTGCTCCTCCAAGTAGCCCAAAAAAATTAATTTTTTTTTAGTTTTGGTACATGCCTGATATTCGATAATATACAAATGATCCCATCGTACATTCTCATCCTGATAGAGCCAACTCTAGCTACTTTGCACAGGTGATTATCTCCAAGACTGACACTTTCTCCATCGGTCTTCTGGTAGATAGCAAATAACTTCTGATGAGAAGTATAGTGGTTTCGAGCATGCTGAATCCAATATCCACATAGTATCGCACTCTTTGGATCCATCTAATACAACTAGCAGGTCTTCTCCACTGCTCACAGAAGTTATATCATCTTTCTTGCCGGTCTTTTCTTTTTTTTAACCTCAAAAGGGGACAATCTCTCCTCAAGTGTCCAGGTTGATGATATTTATAATATTTCAATGTCTTTCTCTGATCCTGAGACTTCAACCTACCCTTGGATTTTTTTTTTGTCTTCTCCTTTGATCTTTCCTATCTTTCATTCACAACCAAGATCTTAGACTTAGGGTATCCTTTGCAGATCTTCTTCCTTTGCTTATTTGATTTGAGCACACCAACAACTTCTTCATAGTTTAGGATCTTCTTTCCATAAACTAAAGTTGTTATGAGACCATCATACGAACTAGAGAGAGAACATAATAGCAGCAACATCCGATCTTCTTCGTCGATCTTCACATCCAAACTCATCACCTCAGAATACATCTGATTGAACCTTTGGATATGTGCTACAAGATCTCCATCTTTGGGTATCTTCAGACTATACAGCTATTTCTTCAATCATAGCTTGTTCGTCAGGTTCTTTCTCATGTATGTATTCTTCAGTTTCGTCCAAAGCCTTTTTGCTATAGTCTCTATGCAAACCTCGGGCACCACCTGATCGGCCAAGCACATTCAGATTGTGCTAAAAGCAATTTTTTTCAACTCTTTCTAATCCTCAGCATTGATCTTTTTCAATCTTTTTCTTATCAAATTCTTGTAGATCCTCTACTAAACCAACAAGTCCTTTACCCTTTGCTGCCATAGGGTAAAATTTTTTTTATCGTCGAACTTCTCAAAATTCATCTTGATTCCACTTAATCCCATGACTTCAGACAAGTCAAGAACAAATTCCTAACATCCTTCTTCGATCACACACCAGTAACACTACCCTTCAATGAAGATCTATGGGCCCTAGATCTTCCTTCCAACCTTCTGTATCACCATTTCTCCGCATAACAAATTTTCACCTCAATCTAGAGATAACCATGAAGAAAACAAGAAGATTTTAGAGTAAAACCTGGTGCAGCGATCCTGGATGTAGTAACTCTAGGTGTCTTCCTTTCTTCCATGCAACACCGCTCTGATACCAATTGTTGTAAAATTATTGATTCCACACATGGACTGGCATGGCCGTTGGTGATTAGCCAAGCAATAAGGAATAATCTCTTAGGATCAATGCAGAAGCAAAATAATGAATTCAAGACGAAAGAGAGAAAGAGAGCATAAGAATTTTTTTGAAGAAAAGAGCTTTATTCAATGAATTCAGTATCATATACAATCTTAACCTATTTTCAGTATATATACTTTACAAAAAAAGTCAAGCCCAAGCTCATAGAAAAACTCTCCAAAATCTAAACAACCCAATATACAAAATATATCCACAAAAACTGAGCTGGCCTAGTTTCAGACTGAGCCTGCTAACCTCACTATTACAAAAAAGGGCTACGACAGTGATTTGTAACTACTCCCGTAGCCCAAAAAACCATTGCCATAGGCTATGGTAGCGATTTTCTAACCACTACTACTGCGGCCGTCGTCGTAGCTCTATGACAGCGGTTATTGCAAGGTTGTTAGAATTATTGCCATAGATTGTCTATTGCAGTGGTTTATAAATCGCTGCAATAGATCGACCTATCACAGCGGTTATGTAACTACTGTCATAGGATATCTATAGCAATGATTACATAACCGCTACCATAGGTAATTTATAGCAGCGATTTTTTAACCGCTACCATAGGTCTAGTGTAGTGGTTGGCACCGGACCTATGGTCGCGATTGGTACGGATATGGTAGCAATTATAAAACCACTGTCGTAGATCTTGAATAATTAAAAAAATAAGATTTTTATTTTTTTTATATATTTTACTGATAAATATAGATATATAATATAAAAAAATATAATAAATATAAAAATTATTCTAAAATACTAAAATTTTATTATCGAATAAAATTTATTATAATATTTTTTTAAAAAAATAAAATACATCAAAAGTTTTCTAAATCTACATCATCATCGTCGTTGTCGTCACTGGAAGCTGGAGCCAAAGCTAGAGCTGGAGCTGAAATGCGGGCTAACATATCCTCGAAGCCCGTGACTCCAAAATGCACGTTGAGCATCGACATCATGTCTCTCACGATGCCCTCCAGATGAGATGCATGCTCCTCAGCCCGATCTGCCCGCATCGCAGCATGATCTATCCATGCTAACGCCTTCTTAAGCTCCTCCTGATTGACGACATCGAAAGTCTATGAGAAGATGCTCACCTTAGACCAGTAGCTCATCAACGTGTATCCGAACCTGCATCGGATCCTCCCAGAGTGCTCAAGCCCCAAGACTTGAGACAGATGGTCATGGGGCCTAGAGGTATCCGGGCCCTCGCTCGCGAGCGCATCTAACTGATTTTATAATTATAAATTAAAATAAAATTTTATAAAAAATACTATAATATTAATCATATATACTAATATATTTAATACTTATAAAAATTTGCCCGACTGCGGTGTTCATCGGCCTGCCTATCTTGTCCGTGCGGCTAGATCGAAAGATCTTGCTACGGCTGGGCATCATTCCATCTCTCATCAGCTATAACAAAGAATAATTTTATCAAAAAAATGATAAAAAATATAAATTTAATTTATCTAATAAGATTTAGAATTAATTACCTCTCTATGCACACGACTGGCTATAGACTCGTGGCCTCGAGTGTGCATATACTCCTGGACTGCACGATTCTCCAAGTTTTGATGGGAGGTAGCCTAACAAGTATTCAAATAAATAATAAATATTTAAAAAATATTTAAATAAAATTTTAAGTATATTGAAAAATTTAAAAGTTAAAAATTTTACCTCGAACTCCTAGCTCTTTCAGTGTCTAACCATCCTCTTCCACTGACTCGAAGGACAGTCCAGTATCTAGGGAACAAGCTCTTCTGAAGTATCTCATCGGTACTCGAGCCATCCTCTATGGAGCTTGACCTTGTAACCTTAATACAACTCTTCGATCTTCTTCAGTCGGCATCTCGAGCCCTCTCATGATTGAAAAAGTCGTACCTCCTCTACACAAATTTATCAAAAATTAGTTACAAAATTATTCTAATCAAATATATATAGTGTAAACATATAAAATGTATAAATATAACTAAGATGCACATACTTACCCAAATCTCCTCCCATACCCGATCCTTGATGGCAGCATCCATCAAACATCAGTCTCTGTGCTCTACGGGAATGATGTCCGACCGTCTCACAAGCACTCCAAAAAAGAAATGCATCTTCCATGCGGTCTCCCCTACCGACGTCCCCTCCATATCATATTGCACCATCACCTGATGCTGGTGGTTCTACACGTGTGCCATACGTGTGGGACCATGAAATGTCCGACTGGATGATGCACCTACAATGCAAATATGTTATGTAAATATATAAGTATAAAAATACTATATAAAAAATAAAGTTATACTAATATAATAAAAATATACACTTAGATGCCTGCGATGGTAGAGGCTTAGCTGTCGGTGGACTAGATGCCGCTGGTGGAGTAGATGCCAATGATGAAGATCTCTGAGCAGTCGATGTCGAGGTGGATGGAGTATGCTCTGACTACTCTTCGGATGCAAAATTGCATGTAACCCGTCGAAAGATAGGGGTGAAAGCTAGATGGCGTTTCTATGCCATCGTGATCTGCAATGTTAATGAACATTAATCAATATAACATCATAACATATCAAATTTTATTCGCTCGAAAGTCGAGCTGGCTCCATGCCTGAGACAGCTGACTCCATGCCTGAGACATCTGGCTAGGGTCCTCCCCCAGTCGGCTCGATCACGGCCCGAGCTGGCTTGGCTGCATATCCGAGCTGGCTCAGCTGTGTGCAATCCCCTCGATCACTCCCTCTCTCCCTCTCTCAATCTCTCTCACCGACGATGGCGGTGAGGCCGAATCCCTCCCTCCCAACTTTTTCATATCTCAATCTTCCTCTCTTCCTCTCTCGATCTTCCTTACTAGCGAGGCCGGACCCCATCCCTCTCTCTCTCACTCTCTCGATCTCCCTTGCCGGCAAGGTCGGACCCCATCCATCCCAGTGATGCCAGTGAGGTCGGACCCCCTCCCTCCCTCTCTCGCTCTCTCGATCTCCCACTCTTTCTCTCTCGATCTCCCTCACCGGCAAGGCCGGACCCCCTCCCTCCTAATGATGGCAGCGAGGCCGGACCCCCTCCCTCCCAATGATGGCAGTAAGGCTGAATCCCTCCCTTCCTCTCTCAAGTATAGATCCATCGGGTATTCGGGTTCGAATTTGGTACCAGTAATTAAAATTAGGTCCGGATATGAATATCCAAGTTCTGATCCGAATCCAACCTGTTGATAGATCTAGTCCACAGCCACCGACATGGCACGATCCAAGGCTACCACCATGGCATGGCCCAAAAATTATGGCATGCAGATAATTATAATATTTATAATAAATATTTGGCATGCAGATAATTATAATATTTATAATAAATATTTATAATATTTATTATAAATATTTTATAAATTATTATAAATATATATAATTAATAAATAATATTATAAAATTAAAAAAAAATTATATCTGTGGCTATAGAGAGTGGATCGCATCGAAAGCTTTGAGGGTCGGATGGGGCTGAGTGAGGGTGCAAGAGGGTTCGTCGGAGGAGGGTTTTTGCGGGGGGTCGAGGGAGGGTTGGATGGGGGTTTGCCGGAGGGGGGTTTCACTAGGGGCCGAGGGAGGGTCGGATGGAGGGGTGGGGGGTCGGGTGGGGAGTGGCAGGTGGCGGGGAGGGGCGGCCAGGGATGGAGGGGCCAAGGATGGAGGGGGAAGGAGGGGCGGTGCCAGTCGAGGGGAAGGAGGGGCGATGCCGGTCGGGGAAGGAGGGTCGACGTCGATTGGGGGGGAGGAGGGGCGACACCGATCGAGGGGAAGGAGCCTCACCGATGATGAAGGAGAGGGGAGGAAGAGAGATCGAGCATGCATGGGAGAAAAAAAATTTTAGAATTTTTAACCTAACCTACAGCAGCGATTATCGAACTACTGCCATAGATCTATAATAGCAATTTTTGATAACCATTGCCATTGGTGAAAAATAATTTTTTTAAATTTTTGTCTAAATATTATATAATTTTAAAATTTAATGTTCATCTTCACCATTCATTATCTAAATAATTATCATAAGAGTATCATCACAAAAGATCGCCTCGATCCGATGGCCTTAGCTTCATTGATCAAAAAAATTTGATTTCGACGATCATGAATGACGATGTGATGATCTCATAGATGGAGATCTTCGATGGATCCAAAAATCTGCAACGATGATCTTGATAATTTTTATAGTATACTATCAAAGTTTTACTTCAATCAGATATCGTTATCATGGTCAATTTATTACGAAATAATTTCGATCGTTAAATTAGAAATAAGCGATCAAAAGGTTAAACGGTAATTAATTATAAGATAATTTTTTAGTTAAATGATCTTTGTTATAATTTTAAATATTTTATATGATGATGATAGTAAAATTTAAATCATTTTCGTATAAACTGTTCATGTTAAGCAGATATTGCAAAAGCATGAGCATAACAATCGGTGAAGTTTCAGAATGATTATCAGGAGACATATAGTTTTAGATCATTCTTCATCTCATGAGTTAAATTTTATAATCACCACCATAAAAAATGATTAAAGTAGTAGTCAAGATCATTTATAAAAAAAATTATCTCATAATCGAACACCATTTGGTCCTTTGATCAATCGTTTATCATTTAACGGTCGAAACTAACATATACTAAATTGACCAAGATAATGATATCCGATTGAAGTAAAACATTGATAGTATGCTATAAACATCATCGAGATCATTATTGCAGATTTTTAGATCCATCGAAGATCTCCATTTATCAGAGCATCGCATCATCGTTCATGATCATCGAAATTAAATTTTTTTTGATTGACGAAGCTAGGGCCATCGGATCGAGGCGATCTTTTGCGATGATACTCTAACGATAATTATTTAGATAATAAATAATAAAGATGGATATTAAATTTTAAAATTATATAATATTTAAAAATATATATATAGCTGTGGTTATAATTAATCGCTGTCATAAATTAGATTATAGTAGTGGTTCCTACTAACCGCTGCTATAGGTTTGACTTATAGCAGCGGTTACAATGAACCACTGCTATAGGTCGACCTATGACAGCGATTTTTTGTAACCGCTGCTCTAGGTCCGACCTACGACAATGATTTTCGTTAACCACTGCTATATATCAGACCTATAGCAGTGGTTACAAAAATCGCTGCTATATATCTGACCTATAGCAGTGGTTAATGAAAACCACTGCCATAGGTGCTATGGTAGCAGTTTCGAAAACCGCTGTAATAGTAAGCACTGCCATAGGCCATTTTTATAGTAGTGCCTACGACTAGGTCAGCTTAGTCTGAGATTGAACCGATCCAATTATATACCATACTAACAGTCCAAAAATGCTGCTTTTTATCTGAATTTTTTTTTAAGATATAGTCGATCCAATCTGAGAATGAGTCGGCCCAGTTTCCAACTTAGCTGACCCAGTCTCAAGGTGAGCTGGCTAAGTTCCTGAACTTTGCTATCCAAGCTGATTCCTCTTCTGGCTTGCTCCTGTCTTTTCATGATCTATCTTTTCATATTTTCAAGACTTGAAAGTGCCACTTCTGAGCTCACATACTTGAACACTGACTACTTGAGCCTTCTCCTCCAATAGGGCTTTGACTCGGGCATGTCTAATTAGGTAAAAAGTCTGCTACTTGAAATGGAAAGTGAGTGACAAGGAGGACCTAAAGGAAACAAGATTCTAATTGATGAAGATAAATTTTTCATTAGGAAAATGTTTCATTACAACCTTTCTTTTTATTAATCAAAAGAAAATATATACAAGGATTAAGCCTTGGTGGAGGCATCAGTGGCAACCTCATGTCGAGGGTCAGTCGAGGGTTCTACAGCTGCATCGATGATCAGTTCAGTAGTTTTCTTAGTTACCATGGGCTCCAATTGAGGTCGGTCTCTCACAACTTCGCCATCCTCCTCGTCCAAAAAGGATAAGTCTAGCTCAGGGAGATAGTTGGCTACTTTCTAGTGGCATGCCTCTTGACTGGTGATGAAAGCCTTTGCAGCATAATTGACCTTCTCCTTAGTGAACTCTTTTGAGGCCTAGAAAGCCACCACCACCTGGCAAGCTACCACTACAACCTGCCCGTCAGCCTTCTTCTCAACCTTGGCAACCTTCTACTGGGCTACACATCACCTCTGTTTCTCTAAGGCAAGCTCTGCCTCGGCTTTTTCCAGCACCTCCTTTAGGTGCTTCAGTTGGGCCTCAATCTCGGCCTAAGCTTTTTTCTTTGCCTCAACTTTAGATCAGGTCCTTTGCTTAGCCTCATCCACCTTGGATTAAGCTTTCTTTTTGACCTTAGCTTTAGAAGCCCTCTTCACCACTGCCTTGACCCTGCAAAGGGCCTCAGTGATCTTTGACCTTGATGACTTGGCCACTTGCATAAAGTTCATCAAGTTGTTGCTAAGCTACAAGAAGGAAAGGTTAATTAGTTCACAAATTCAGGCAAAAAAGGCAATGAAGAAGAGAAGATGAAGTACAACTTACTTGAATGTAGGAGTCCAAGGCATCCTATTGCTAGAAACTAGCCTGACTCTATTTTTTTTGCATCAACTGACAACAAAAATCAATTAACGATGCGTGCCCTCCAGTTTCTCAAGGTAGAGTCAGAGGGATGTACCATGGGAATGACCAACCCCTTCTTAGCTAAAGCAAGGATTGGTTTCTAAACCTGCAACCCCAGCTTGGATGAGTGACTGATAAGGCCCCCTTATCTCTTTGGGGGCAGGTGATGAAGATCGATGGGTCGGTATATTCCCTGATGCACGAACATGAATTGGGGAGCCAAGGACTACCTCGGTTGGAACCAACAAGCTTCCCCTGATCAGACATTGGGATGCTTGACCAGGATCAACCCTACTCCTAGAAGCATTGCCCCACTGCCACTTTTGTTGAACTTTGAGAGCACCCATGGTCTTCTTTCTTTTTTGAGATGCCTTCCTCAACTTTTCAATATCTTCCCGCTTCATATCAATACCGAACCAAGGTAAATCAATTCCTCCTAAAAAAAAGGAAGAAGAACTAGACCAACTAAAAAATGACAATCACCTTGAGGGTTGGCTTGATTGAGTGCAACACTGAAGAATGTCTGTTTTGACAGCAACACCTTCAATAATGGGACCTTGTGCTCACTCAATATCTTGAAGAAATGGAATTCCTCATCTCCTAAAGCTGGAGCTCGAAGGACCAATCATCTAGGTTGACCCCAAAAGGCGAATCCCCAATCCTAAACTGAAAGGCAAGAAATGAAAAGAAACATCTCCTTCCAACCATGGATGGAGGAGAGGGTACCCCTGACCAGAGAAGTAACTCCTCTCCGAGGAGAGGTATACCACCAGTCACCCGCATTAGGGTGCCTCTTAATGGTGAAAAATGCCTTGAATATGATGATTTATGGCTGAACTTCATCTAAGAAACAAACGGCTATGAAGCCGCAAACAAAGTGCCACGAGTTCAATACTACTAAACTCAAGGACATGTTAAAGAATTGAAAATGTTGTACAATGAAGGACCAAAAAGATTCCCCATAAAGTTTGAGCCGACCTGGGGGAGGGTCACAAATATGATCACTCAACCCTAGGACTTCCATATGGTATTCGGATGGGATCCAGAACTAAGCTCGAATCAGTTTTATGTCATCTATGCCTAGCACCGATTGAACACATCTAGGCACAAAGGCCTCCACTTTGGCCCTATGCTCAATGTTGGACTCTTGGGGATTGCACACCAAGGATGAAGAGTTAGAGAACCAATTTCTTATTGAGTTCCCTGACTCACCCATCTTAAAGTGACCAAAAACAATAGAGGGAAAAGAGAGACAAAAATGGAAAGCAAAAGTGTGGAAACAATAGGAAAATAAATCGACTAGAGGAACAACACCATGTTGACCTGAAATCACTTAGGCTAAGAAGATTGTCGGAGGACTAGTAGAAAGAGCTTTGACCTATCACTGGGGGACCAACACCACCTCAAAGCATGAAAGCTGTAAAATGATAAAGGTGAAAATGAAAGAAACAAGGTCATCATTTATAGAAGCCTAGAACAGCTCAGATCAAGCATTAGTTAGGCCAATCTTGATGAATGGCAGCCATTTGGCACCACTTGGTTGGCCGAACCAACCCCCTTGGATGGCTTATTTATTAAGCCCTTGAACGATGCAAGCAGTGTGCTGATTTAGTTAACCCCGGCCAAGTAGCATGTTGACATGTGGTGCTTCTTAAATGACTTACATTGATCCTTGAGAAGGCAATCAAGCTGATTGATGCTTCATCTGGCATGAGAAGGCAAGTATGATGCTTCGACTAAAGAAACAAGGATGTAACACATGTCCCTTATAGAATCGAGCAAACTGACCTAATATACTTCATCTAATCTATTGGAAAATGTGTCCTAAAGCCAATCGTCAGCCTGTTGATGATTGAGCTAATCTTGTAAATGTAAATGATTTATTATGAATAAAATATTTATTCTAGCTTTTTTCATCATAAATGTACATCTTATTTTGAACTTCTATTTTGTGATGAAGTCCTTAGGACTATTTAGATTCAATAAAGAGATCATTTATTATTTACTCCTTAAATTAGTTCACAACCAAATGATATTATTAGCTAGGATGACAATATTTATCAAGTATAGGTCATTGTGTGCCATATGGATTGGTTATTCTCTTAACCAAGGAGTGTGAAGATAATGGTATGGCATGTAGGTGAGATGTATGGGTACATCATCATGGAACATGACCAATTTCAGAGATATCTGCTATCAAGAATTGCTCTTAAGGGATATGGGCATAAGTATCCCTCAGATCTGAGATCACCATGGTAACTTGCAAGCAACTCACTATGCTTTGGTGCCAGACTATCTGAATTTTTAATTTAGTGATAAAAGATTTTTGGGTACAGTGAAGTATTTATGAAGTCGGTGTATAATTAAGATGAGATTAACCTCTCCAAGAGTTTGGAGATAATGCATCTCTATATTTTAATTTAGCAAAACCTTGGCCAGGGTTATCCATATTATGAATTTGATATTTTGAAATATAATATGGATGAATTATTTAGATTGATAGTAAAATCTTGAATCATCTTTTGAATAATTAAGATGAAAGGGATGAATTATATGATAACCATATTCACATAGGTTCTAGAATATTACTTTATATATATTCGACCTATCCAGTCGTTGGATATCATTACTAGATGGTACTTCAATTGGTACAAAAATTTATTTCTTTGCTACTAGCTTAGGTTCAAACCTATGGGGTCATACACATTAGAAATTTTGATCTGATTGGATGGTTGATCGATAATTATGAATCATTTTAAGATCAAATAGTCAATACAATTGATGTTTGACCTAGTACAAATATTGCAGAAAAAATTATTAGCAATCAGATTGCTAATTGGCTCAATCTAATTAAGCATTAGGGATGAGATCGAGTTTAATTGAATGAGATTCAATTAGATTTGGTTTGGAATTTATTAGGTCAAGTTTAATTAGTTTATGGGATAAGCCAATTGCAAGAAAGATCAATTTTCTATTCAATTAGGACTTATGTGCACCTAATTTCTAAATATATTAAAATTTAAATTTAAATTAAATATAATTTAATCTAATTTAAATGGGCTCCAAGTTGGACTAGGTTCATCCTTAATTATATTGCATCAATTCTAATTTAATTAGGTTTAAATCTAGGTTTGACCAAAGAATATATTAGAGCCCAGTTTGACTAGGACTCTTTCCCTTGCGCCACCTCTACCCATGTCCATGCCCTTCTTTCTGAGATTTGCATGAGTTTTCTTGTGCCCAAGAAATCTCCCTCGCGCCCCCTCTCTCCTTAGATGGAAGTTGGTTTTGACTAGATTAAAACAAACAAGTTGTTTTGACCTAGGACTCTCTTTGATAGAGTTTGTGATTCCCAAAACTCTATCCACTAAGGAGGCGCCAATTAAATCAGATCAGATCTGATTTTTTTGATGGAGAAATGGAAGGAGTTGTGCACCAAATCAAGATATCCCATGCGTAAAGAAAGTGCAAGAGGCATATAAAAGTTGGCACCCTAAGTTGTCACTTTTGGACATTCCTTTTCTAGATATTTGACCTAGAGAAGGACTCTTCCATATCTTCCTATATATGTGGAGTTTGGGCATGAGATTTCATTAAGAGTTTGACCATGGGATTACCTCTTGGGCATGGAAAATTAAGGTGCAAATTCCTTTGGAGTGTGGGGTTTCATTAGGATAAAGTGTTTTTATGTCCTATTGAGAGAGAAAAGAAAGAGAGAAGAAGGGTTCTTCTCTAGGGTTTTTTTCATCCATCTTCCACCAACTTTTGAGAGAAAAGTGAGGAAGACCTTTTCTCGCATGTCCTCCTCATCTTTTTTGTTCCTTGGAAGGTCCAAAAAATCTAAAGAGGAAGATCAAAGATCAACCATCAAGAAGGGATCTACAAGGTGCTATATGCTGCATGGATTTTCGATCACTAGACCTCCGATCTATGTTGAAGCCTCATGTGGACATCCCATAGAGGCTAGAGTTTTGTGCAGCTCGAAGTGACAATCTCAACCTCAAAAATAGTGAGTAAAGTTCTCAACCCATGATAAGGTATAGGGATATGATCTCTATAGTTATCTAGATTATATCTAGAACGAGTGTTGATATGATCAATACTTTTGCTTGTTATTTAATTTTCATATTTAAAGCATGCATATATCATATCATAAGATCCTAGATCTAAGAGTCTTTATATGGTTTTTGTAGATTAATATGATTAATCTAGATCTTTTTCTTCTACTGATTTTGAAAAAGTTTCAAAATAGAGGCATATAACCCTAGATTTTTTTTTCAATTGGTATCAGAGCCTAGTCTATTTAACATGATATTGATGCATATTTCAGATTAATTATTTAGATTAGATCTAATTATAATTTAAAATTTAAATCTAAAATAAATAATTTAGATTGCATGGACTGATCTTATAAGATTGTCGTGCTATAAGGTTTATCTCTTATAGTGAAAATGTTGCCCTAATTCATGCAAATCTAAAACCTAATCAAAAAATATTAGATATGATCTAAGAAATTTATGATTCAATAGAATTTAAATTATTTCAATCTCAAATTAATTATCATAAATATGTTTAGATTAGATCTAAAGTAGATTTATGATTTTGTTTATGTTATTTACATTGTTTATTAAACAAATATGCAACTGGTTTATGTTTATGAAATGAGCCGATCCCTTTCTGAAATGAGTTGACCTATTTAGCAGACATAACTAGATTATAAAAATATTTTATAAACATAAAAATTATTTTTGAAATACCAAACCCCAAGCCTTAACCAACACTTAATTAAGAATTAAGGGTTATTGATTATGATCTATAATTATGAATTAAAGATTCTAAAACAAAAATCATAACACATGGGTTAATGGGTTAGAGTAAATAATATCCATTAATTGGGTTAAACCTAAGGTTAGATTAAAGAATAGATTTACAACAAGAAATAGGGACTTTGTCGACACAAAATTTACCTACGCAAATTTTTGCATAGGTAAAAAGCATAATTAGCTACGCAAAATACTAAATATCGATAAAATTAGCATAATTAGCTTTGCTAAAGATCAAACATTGATAAATATAATTATCGACGTCACTATTGCGTCAGCATTCAAACAAAAGCATCGATGGGTGGTCTTAATTTTTTAATTTTTGACAAATATTTATCGATGCTAACTTAACATAGGTAAAAAGAATAATTTCATATGCTTATCCATTATGTAGGTAATTAGGCTTATTTCCTACATTAAATTGGCATCGATAAATATTTTTTTATTTTTGTAAATAATTTTTTGACATTTAATATGTGTAGGGAATAAGCCTAATTACGTATGATTACCCCTTACATAGGTAATTAGCATTATTTCCTATGCTAAATTTATGTTGACAAATATTTTAATTTTTTATTAATTTTTTTATTTTTGTAAATTATTTGCCGATGTTAGGTAAGCATAAGAAATAAGTCTAATTACCTATGTTTATTTTTTGCATGGGTAATTAGCCTTATTTTCTATGCTAAAATGACGTTAGTAAATTTTTTTACTTTATTTATTTATTTTTATAAATATTTTATCGATGTTAAATTGCAATAAGGCTAATTACCTATGTTTGCCTTTCACGTAGGTAATTATACTTATTTCCTATGGTAATTGAGTATCCGTAAAATATTTTTTATAAATTTTTTATTTTTATAAATAATTTATTGATGTTAAATAAGCATAGGCAATAATATAAATTATCTATGTTTAGTACTTGTGTAGATAATTATGCTTATTGCCTATGTTAAAGTTGCATCGATAAATATTTTTTTTATAATTTTTTTATTTTGTAAATAAGTTACCGACTTTAAATAAGTGTAGAAAATAAACCTAATTACCTACAAAAGAGTTATACGTAGGTAATTAGCTTTATTGCCTACATTACATTAACATCAATAAATATTTTATTTTTTATTATTTTTTTTATTTTTATAAATAATTTATCATTATCTAAATAATTTGTCAGTATAATTTTTAAATTTAAAGCCCATCTTCATCGTTCATTATTTAAATAATTATCATTAGAGTATCATCATAAAAATCTGCCTCAATCCGGTAGCCCTAGCTATGTCGATTAATAAAATTTGATTTCGACAGCCACGAATGACCATATGATAAGCTGATAGATAGAGACTATCGATGAATCTAAAAACTTATAATAATAATTTTGATGATATTTATAGCATACTATCAAAATTTTACCTCAATCAGACATCATTATCATGATCAATTTAGCATGGGATGATTTCGATCGTTAAATAAAAAATATACGATCAAAAGGCTAAACGACATTCGATTATAAGATAATTTTTTAGATAAATGATATTTGTTACAACTTTGATCATTTATATGGTGGTGATCATAAAATTCAAAACACACACGTATATGAGCGATGAGAAACTATATGCTTTTTGATACTCATTCTTAAGTTCCATAAGTAATTATACTTATGCTTTTATAAGATTTATCTAATATGGATGGTTTGTATATGCATGGTCTAAATTTTATGATCATTACTGTACAAATAATCAAAGTAGTAGTAAAGATTATTTATAAAAATCACCTTATAATCGGACGTCATTTGGCCTTTTGATCATACATTTTTTATTTAACGATCGAAATCATCTTATGCTAAATTAATCATGATAATGATGTCCGATTGAGATAAAATTTTGATAGTGTGCTACAAATATTATAAAAATTCTCATTGCAAGTTTTCAAAACCATCAATGGTATTATCTATCAGATTATCATGCGGTCATTCATGGTCATCGAAATTGAACTTTATTGATCGACATAGGTAGGACTACCAGTTCGAGGTAGAATTTTATGATGATACTCTAAGGATAATTATTTAGATAATAAATGATGAAGATGAACTTTAAATTCAAAAATTATATCTATAAATTATTTAGATAATGATAAATTATTTATAAAAATAAAAATGTTAAGTAAAAAAAACTTTTTCTGATGCCATGAAAATGTCAGAAAATATTTCAATTACCTACGCTCAATCTTTACGTAGGTAATTAATCTTATTGCCAACTTAAAATAAACATCGAAAAATGATTGACCCTTTTAACGATGTGAGATTAACATCGGTAAATAGAGGAATTATCTACGAAAAATGCTAACATAGAGAATTTAAGTTATTTCTAACGGATCTTTTGCATCAAAAAATATTATTTTAATTTTTAATTTTTAATTTTAACTAAATATTTTTCAACTATAATTTAGTGCAGGTAAATATCATTGTTATGATAAATAAAAAAGTTAAATAAAAAGAAAAATATTTTCTGACGTAAGTTATATGTCAGAAATAACTCAAATTTCCTACATTAAATTTTCACATAGGTAATTATGCACATTTATCGACGTTAATTTTGCATCGCTAAAAACTTATACTTTTTATTAAATATTTTATTTTTGTTAAATATTTTTTGATATTTTTTTAACATCAGTAATAACCTTAATTACTTATGCTTATAGTTAACGTAGCTAATTATTCAAATTACCAACATTTGTTTGCATCGGTAAATCTCTTTAGATATTTATAAACCTGCCCCTCTACGCGTTTTCATCTTCCACCCCCGCCCTCCTATTTCTCCTAGCCTGAACCCACTCTCACCGGCTATCCTATTTCTTCCGCCCTCCTATTTCCCCATTTCTCTTTCGATCACTCTCATTGTCGGTCATCCCCGCCTCTGCCACTGCCATCATTGCTATGCCACGCTGCTGTCGTGCCGTCGCCGCCCCCAAAAAGGTAAAACTTTTTTTTTTTTTTTAGATCCTTAAGGAAGGGAGGAGCGGGGGCATGGGTTTGGTTGCTCGGGCAGGGAGGAAGGAGAGGAGGAGGGGCGGGGTGGGGCAAAGGAGAACTGTGGGTCGAGGGTGCGGGGCGCGATCGAAGCAAGCCCGAAATCAGGCATTTTGGGGGAGGAGTGGCGCTACTTGGGGGGAGGAGGGACGTCGCACGTGGGGCCTAGCGGGTAGGGATGGCTGCTTGTGGCTTGGGGGTAGGGGACTACCAGTGGGGCCTCTAGGGGTAGGGGACGGCCGCTGGGGTCGAGGGTGGTACGAGATGGCCGTCGGGGTCGGGGGCTAATGGTCAAGGGCTATAGGCGGAGCTGCTGGGGTTGGGGGGGTGGCATACGGGGTAAGGAGGAGGGGAAAAATTATATAAATAATATATTTTATATGTAATTATATAAATATTTTATATAAGAGTATTTAAATATATATAGGATTATATATTTTATAATTATTTTATATATTATATAAGATTATAGGTAAATATAATACCAAACCTTCCTTTGGTATTATAAAAATATATTTATTAATTATATAAAATATATTATAATAAATATTATTATATTTATTAATATGTATTATAATATATTAATATATTTATAAATATAATACCAAACCTTCCTTTGGTATTATATAATATATTTATTAATATGTATTATAATATGGATTAGTGGAAGAATGTTGCGTTAGCATTCCTAGGCACCGAGTCTATTACACATGAAAATAAAAATATATTTATTAATTATATAAAATATATTATAATAAATATTAATATATTTATTAATATGTATTATAATATATTAATATATTTATAAATATAATACCAAACCTTCCTTATTATATAATATATTATTAATATGTATTATAATATGGATTAGTGGAAGTATGTAGCATTAGGGTTCCTAGGTACCGAGTCTATTACATATGAAAATAAAAATATATTTATTAATATATTTTAAAAATGCTAGTATTGATATGAAGACATGGAGTGCCATAATTCTAGTTGGTTGAAGAAATATTCATAAAAGTAGGAAGGTTGCATGGATAGAAGTTATGTTTATGGAATATAATTTATGTTATGTTTTATTAGGACTTTTGATTGATGATATTTATAATGTATGTTGTTGACGAATGTTGTTTAACTTTGAATTTTTTTAAAAAAATTTTATTTGAGGTTCATATTGGTAGTTTGTTGTTAAAGCTTTAATCTTTGATTTATAATTTTTTATTTATAAAATTTATTGCATAAAATATAAAAAAACATCCATATTTTAGGGGAAACCCTACTGAAATATAGAGTAATCCTTTTTTGAAAAATAGGATACCATTCCTGAATGTATGTTTAGAGATGGTAGCTAAATTGCATTGAGCCATAGATTCAAGTTCAAGAGTCGATCCTGATTGGGATAGACTCTTGGATCTATATTTTAGAGGAAATCCTACTGAAATGTAGAGTAATCCTTTTTTGAAAAAATAGGATACCATTTCTGAATGTATGTTCAAAGATGGTAGCTAAATTGCATTGAGCCATAGATTCCTATTCAAGAGTTGATCTAGATCGGGAAAGACTCTTGGATGCTCCATTTTTGGATATTTTGAAAAGTTTTAATCTTATTATTATTATTAGTTGATATTTTATTTCATTATGTAGTGTTCAGTAGTTATCTCTCATATGTTCTTTGGGTACATATTGGATAGGGTGCATAGGCACCATATTCATATCGTATACTTGGAGAACCATAAGAAGATGCTACCAAAATTTCTACAATAATAGAATAAAATATTGATAAATAACAATAATAAGATTACTGATTTTCTACAAGGGATAGGACCATACTTGTTAGAAATAAATAGGATTATGCATTCTTAAAATCTTACTAATAACACATCTGTTGGTGCAGAATCTGGTTGTCGCCGAATCCAGCTGGAGTGGAGGAGGATGAGGTCGCTGTTGGTGATCTGCAAAATAAAGTCCCATCTGAAGCCGGTGGGGGTGGCTCCGGTAGGACCCTCCGACGATCAAGTTAGCTCTTCTGACCAACAGAAATGGAGTGCTCTGAAATGAGTTTGGTAGAGTTTAGAGGAGGAGAGGAGAGCTTAGAGCAAACATATCTGGAGGATCCCTTTTTATAGATGGAGCTTGTTGTAACTGCCTTGATTAATGACTGTCGTTACCATCCTGATAAATGTCGATCGTGATTGACTTTGATAAATGTCGATCGTGTTGTCTTGATAAATAACAGTCATAATTATCATGATAATTATAATCGTTCAATAGTGAGATTGCCTATAGGAATCCATCTGAAGGAACAGTCTATAAGGAGTTTAGCTTCCATAGAAGCTCGGTTGCTGGAGGAGTCTGGAAGGAGTTCGGCTCCCATAGAAGTCCGACTGAAGGAGATGTCTGGGAGGAGTCCGGCTCTTAGAGAAGCCCGGCCAAAAGAGATGTCTAGGAGAGTCTGGCTCCATGATAAGTTCAGCCGACTGAAGCTTTTTCGTGACTACCGATTGCATTGTCGGCTGAGCATCCGACTGGACTTCGGTGGGAGCGGAGTTTATCCCCAACACATATTTTAATGATGAACATTTTTCATGGATAGATGAAAAATATTGACAAGAGTTGGATGAATGCTCGCTCTATCATCTTATCTGAATGCCGACAAGGTGTTAGAGATTTTATAAGATTTGCACAAGAAAGAGTTGATGATCCCAATAGAATCAAATGTCCTTGTCGGGGATGTCATAACAATTACTTCCAGCCTATAGATATAGCATTGGAGCACTTATTGAATTGGGGTATGGATTCAAAGTATACTATTTGGGATTTGCATGGAAAAAGTAGACCTACTAATATTAGAGACCAATATATGGGTCAACAATCTGAACCAATTGGCAACAATGAGATGTTAGATGATTTATATGAAAGGACATATTTTGACAACTCTCCTGAGAGTACGGATAATGCAAATGATGGACATTTTGAAAAACTCATGAGAGATGCCAAGGAGCCATTGTATCAAAATTGTAAGAAGTTCTCGATGCTTGAGTACTTGATAAAACTTCTCCATGGTAAAATCATGTTTGGTTGGAGTCAAAAGTTGTTTGACTTTATATTGAACTTAATCAAGGAGGCATTACCAGATGGTGAAAAACATCCAAAATCATATTTAGAGGCAAAAAAGTAGATGCATGAACTTGGACTAGGTTATACATTAATACATGCATGTAAGAATGATTGTGTATTATTTTATAAAGAGCATCAATACTTGAATTATTGCCTAGAATATAGTGAGTCAAGATATGCTGAAGATTTCGAAAGAGGTAAGAAGCGGCCTCCAAGATTTTGAGATAGTTTTCATTAACACCAAGACTTCAGAGACTTTATCAGTCATCAAAGAGCATCGATCCATGCAGCCTCTATAGTTTGAAAAAAAATTGATAAACAATATTCTTAATTTGCTAATGACCCATGCAACATTCATCTTGGCCTAGCATCTGATGGTTTCAATCCATTCAGGAGCATGAGCAATGCTTACAGTATATGGCTGGTTATACTAATGCCATACAATATTATGTTAGATCCTGGTACTGCTCTGATACCAATTGTTGGGAAGAAGAAGAATAAAGTAGATGGTCGGCATCTTAGGACTTAAAGTTAGAACCAGATAGAGAAGAGAAAAGAGAGTTAGGAAGAAAAGCTCTATATTGATTCCACTCTATTGTAAAGATATAATACCTAGGTTTATATACCCTAAGATTTTTGTTACACTACATGAATCCTAATAAACCCAGACCACAGCTGAAAAACTTTCCTAGGCTAACCTAATACATGAAAGTACTCACCAAGCCTATATACATATATCTCATATGCTCTCATCCCCTAGATCTAAACCCGACCTATACGTGAGTTGGCCCCCTTAAGATCTTATTGGACCAGGCCTTAAGACTCTAGGATAAAAGCCTATCCTACACCCAAATAGAAAACTCCATCTAGTTCTGTTTGCCATCATCAAGTCGGCTCTGTCAGAAGCTGAGCTGGCTCGACTACATCTCATCCGAATCCTATCTTCTATTTGCCTGAGACAGCCAGTTCGATTGCGTCCTGAGCCAGCTCGATCTCAACCCAAGCTATCTCGATTGCGTATCCAAGCCAGTCCGCCTATTACCAGCCAAGACAATCAAGTTGGCTTGATTGTGTATCCGAGCCAACCCGCCTATTATCAGGCCCTTATCTTGGCTGATTTTTTTCTAACTTTGGTCCTTTGCTCCACCTTATATTTTAGGTCTCTAGAACACCTACCAAGCCTCTCAAGGTCCTCACACTTGAACCTCGAGTTCGTGCAAGGTTACACGCTGCCTTCACCTAGGATAACTTCTATCCTAGCTCTAGGACTCATACCTATCCTAGTATTTTGGAGCCAATACCCTGACTCCTCTTGTGGCCTCCCAAGGCTTGGGAGCACCATACCAAATCCTACATATTGCACTACAAAAATATATGAAAGAGCTATTTATATTTTTATCATTGCTTATTCCTGGATCTAGAACTCCTAGTAATGAGATAGATGTTTATCTACAATCCTTAATCGATGAATTGAGAGAACTTTGGGAGATTAGTGTTATAACATATGATTCAATTAGTAAAAGAAATTTTTGATTACATGCGATGATAATATGGACTATTAATAATTTTTTGGCATATGGCAACCTATCTAGATGGAGCACAAAAGGATATTTGGCTTGTCTAATTTGCAATGATGATAGCTACTCTGTTAGACTAAGGCATGGAAGAAAAATTGCCTATATGGATCATCGCAGATTTTTACTATCTAATCATTCTTGGAGAATCCATCAGAATCGATGCTTCAAAGAAAAGTTAGAGATGCTTGGGCCACCTTGTATGATGAGCAGAGATGACATATTGGTACAACTAGAGGCCATTGGCAGTGTTAAATTAGGTAAAGTTTCTAGGGATCGCAAGCAAAAGCGTAATGAATTAGAGTTAAATTGGATGAAGCAGAGCATATTTTTTGAATTACCTTATTAGCAACATCTCCTACATCATCATAACTTTGATGTCATATACATTGAGAAGAATATTTATCATAATATTATTGGGACACTGCTTAACATCAAGAAAAAAATAAAAGATAATTCAAATTTTTGGCTAGATCTGGAAAGAACGGGAATACGACATGAGTTGCACTTGGTGCCCCATGATGGTGGAAAATTCTTAATGCCAACTGCAAGTTATACATTGCATGGCGATGAGAAAAGAAATTTCTGTGAGTGGTTAAAAATCATAAAATTTTTTGATGGTTTTGCCTCCAATATTTTAAGCCATATGAACTTGAAAGACAGTAGTATCTCAAGTATGAAGAGTCACAACTCTCATGTTATGTTGCAGCGTCTTATACCTATTATGATGCATGGGTTCTCCACCCTAGATGTGCAAAATACACTTATTGAATTGGATATTTTCTTTCGAGAATTATGTTATCGAAAATTCTAAGTTGATATACTTGAGAAGCTTCAATCAGGTATTACCCTATTATTGTGTAAGCTTGAAAAAAAATTTTCACCATCATTTTTCGATATTATGGTACACTTGGTGGTTCACCTTCTAAGAGAAGCTTTGCTTGCTGGGCCAGTTCAATACCAATGGATGTATCCTGTTGAATGATAATAATAGTATAAAAAAGCTAATTTCTTTACTTAATTTACAATCATAATAAAAAAATAATTTAATATTTTTTATATTTATTTTTATTATTTTGTATGTGTAAATTCTTGTATAAGTTGAAATAATATGTGTGAAATAAGGCATGTCCAGAAGAATCAATTGCAGAAGCATATATCTCCATAGAGTATTTTATATTCTGTTCGATATACCTCGATGATGTGGAAACATGATTCAATCGTGAAGAGTGCAATGTAGATAGGGAGTAGGCCAACATTAAATCTACATTATCTATTTTCAAGATTAATGTTCGTCCCATTAGTAGAAGAGAGTACAAACATATGGACATAGAAGAGCGTGAGCTGGGGCATTTCTATGTACTAAATAATTGCAAAGAAATCTATCATTTTATGGAGTAAGTATCTTTACATAATCAACATTATATACTTTTCATAAGATAAAATAAATAATAAGTATATATTTATTATAGAGAGTATAGAGATATATTATTGTAATAAAATAATAGAGATATTGAGGAACGACATCAAAGAGAGTTCGCAGCTTGGTTCAGACAACGTATAAGCACAATAACAGCTTTATTCAACTTTTTATTACATGTAATGTATACAAAGATGATTTATCTTAACTTATATGTATGTTATTGTAGATGATGTTAATGTATCATAATAAAGAAGATGATGCAACCGAGGAATTATATGATTTGGCATGCCACCTCGATCATAAAATTTTGTGTTATAGCTCATGTATTATTGATGGTATGAGATTTCATACAAGGAAGCTTGATTTGCAGTAGTGGACTCAAAATAGTAAAATTTTGATATTGAAAATCGATGAAGATAATAATATTAAATATTAAGGTATCCTTTTCGACATTATACAGTTAAGATATGGATCAAAATAATTTATTTATCTATTTAAATGCCAATGGTGGGATATTAGCAATAATAGGATGTGTATTCATAAAGATGCATACTTCACAAGCGTCAACTTCGTGAGAACATGGTACCAATCCGATCCTTTCATACTCGCTAGTCAGGCAAAGCAGGTATTATACCTAAAAGGTATGAAATATAAGGATGAATGGTATATTGTACAAAGGATTACACCAAAGGATGTTTATGATATAAATGTGCATTTCGAGAAAGAAACAAATGAGAATTTCTTTCAGAAGGAACAGAATACAGCTGGCTTGAAAAATTATAGTGCCAACATTGGAAGCACATCTCTTCTGATTAGGGATGACGTGTAATCCGATAATATTGATGTTAGTGAATTAAATCTGAATGTATCGGAGGATTATGATGATAACTTAATAAATGATGATGAGGAAGATTATACATTGGTGGATTATGATGATGAAGATATCAATAATTCTTCTGATAAAGATACAGACATTGATTGATAATATGTAATTTTTCAAAAAACTCATATGTCTTAGATTTCATATATCATTTAGTATTGATATAATTTTTATCAATATTATATTATCTCTAATATGTTGTTTGATATCGACATGGCACTAGGAGGATAACCCCAAAGGGGAGGCCCATGAGGAGATGTCAGTGCATTGGCTTCTCAGTCTCCTGAGTAGGTGGTCACATTAGCCATAACATGTTGATTTTACATATTATAGTTTTTTGTATTTAATTTACTTTAGTTTTTTATCATTTATAAATAACTAATTTTAACCTATGCCACTAGGAGGATGATCTAATGGTGGGGACCGACATGCAAATATCGGTACCTCTTCATCTTAGCAGCATACTATTGAGGTAGGCACATCATCTTTTACCATAGATTGATTTTATATATTATAGTTTTTTGTATTATATTTGCTTTAAGTTTTTATCATGTATAAATAACTAATTTTAAGCTTTTTATTTTGCTACACCTGCTGATATTGTGATTAGGCAGACTCGTGGAGCTGCTAGAAATGAGAAGCTAAAGGAGTGGAGGAGGGCACATCTTGGGGAAAGGATGAGGGTTTTCATTCCACTGAGATGTATCATACCACTAGAGTGCCACATCAGAGATCTGTACATATGCGAGGTTAGTATTATTATCTATTCGTACACTCCTCTGATACTGTCTAATTAGCGTAGAGTTACTAGGCCACGACTGCAGGTCCTCCTTGACCATTATAGGTAACTAAATATAAATTATGTTATATTTTTTAAATACAGACCCTTTTATTTATTTATATTTATTTGATAATTACTTAATTTTTATTTTTTTGATAAATCTCATATATTGTATATTATTTTTGCAGCACGACTTTGATATTCAGGAGATTGATACCCTGCATTTGCGGAAGGCTATCCTTAGGTATACGAGGAGATTGCTTAGAGGATTCAGATATGATCTCCATAGCTACTGGAAGGAGGTCTTCCATACATGTGGGGTGGTGGTGGCACATGAGACATCGGATAGGAGTGTATCATGCCCCGACTGTGATCTCCTCTACACTAGATACAAGGATCCTACATACCAAATATAACTATTATATATAATAAAAATATTAATTATTCAATCGATATGGTGTTTTAATATATTCACTAATATCTTGATTGCATTTACTTATTAAGCCTCTTGCGAAAAGACCTCACAGAGTAGGTCGAGGCTCACGGTAATTCATTACAGTGGATCGAAGTCATTTGTACAATATCAGTATGAGCTGGTAAGTACACATACATACATCTTTAATAATTTGTTAGAATATGTTTGTGTTCGTATACTTACATTCATAAATTTTAGAGGGACATCGAGATAGGATAGCTGCCTAGGTGGATTAACGTCTTCCAGAGGATCCATCACCGGGTGACGAGCGAGTGGCTTTCCAAGACTAAGGAAAGACATATGAGTATTAATTGATTAAGTTCTATTTTAATTTTATTATAAAATTTAGACTTTTGATTATATTTATTTTTTCTTTAATTAGGACTGTATGATGGAGATACGATCCCAGCCCCCCACTGAGGGCTTTACCCCATCTACAGATGACGATATCTATGATGAGGTACTCGATAGGAAACCTAGCTATGTTACGGGATTGGGATATGGAGTTGTGGTCCCTAGCTCCTCTCGAGCAGCACATGTTTCTTGTGATGCTCGTCTGCATGAGGTAGAGAGAAGACATGCTGAGACTAAGATGAGACATCAGAAGGAGATAGGGGACCTACGATGGGCCAATGCCGAGCTTTCATCCCAGTTTGTAGCATTTGGAATGAAGCTCGATGAGTTATGTCACCGTATGCTTCCCCCACCAACTTCCGATGTTCTTGCTAATATTTATGATCAGAACTCTGCCAATGATGTTGATGGGTGTCCTCTATGATCGATATTATTTTATATTATTTTTAATCAATATATTTTTATCATTCATTAGATAATTAGTTTGCTAACTTAATTTTTTAATTTAATGTAGGTATATGATATGTTGCTGAACATATGGAGCTTTATTTTTTTTTGATGTTTTTTTTTATATAACATCCTTTATGATTGTATCTATCTTTTACATTGGTCGTATGTACGACATTTTGTATATATACATGATTTTATATGAATGTTATATGGATGTTATTTGGATGTTTTAAAGTGAATGAATATTATTTTGGCATGTGTTTATTTATCTAGAGGTTTTAAATTGAAAATAAAAAAGATAGATATTATGTTATTTGTTTATAGGTTTTAAAAAATTAGCAAAAATAATTTTTTTTGTTAAAAATAATTAATGATGCAAAAGAAAGCATAGGTAAAGAGTACTAGCAATGCAAAATTTGTGTCGGTAAATCTAAATAACTATCGCCAAATGACATGCCACCATGCCATCTTTAGCTAGGCATAACAATTACCGATGCAAGTTAACGTTGCAAAATATTTACCGACATAAAATAGACATAGGTAAATACAAATTAACCATCACGAAATAGCATGCCAGTGTGTCATCTTTGGCCATGCTTAAGAATTACCGACATAAGTTTATGTCGCAAAATATTTACCGATGTAAGGTAAATGTAGCTAAATCTTTTTTTGCCGATGTAAACTTTGCATCGCTAATAGTTGATTGATGTTTAGTTAGCATAGAAAAATATTTATTTACCAACATAAGCTTCCATTGGTAAAATTTTTTTTTTGATATTTAGCTTTCGGGGCAAAAGTCCATGTTTCTGACGTTTACTTTACATCATTAAATATATTTTTTGATGCCGATTTTGTGTAGCTAAAAATAATCTCCGATGTTTACTTTTACATTGGTAAAAAATATTTTTTCTAACAAAAATATATAACATCGGTAAATGAAATCAACGATGGCACTTTTGCCAACGTATTTTTTCTGACGTGTATTACGTCAATAGATGTAATTAGCATTGCTTTTTCAGGATTTAGCTATGCTTTTATTGCATAGCTAATTAATTTTTTTCTTATAGTGTTATTAGAGTAATTGACTAAATCTAATCAAATATTATCTTAGAGTAGGTCAAGGACTCTGTAGATCAATTGTAATAGTTGTAGTTGGTTAAGTCTATATCTTTAACAAGAACCAAATGGAGTTGATTCTTGGCTAAGTGGTCTAGTCCGGATTATTGGTGGATCCAATTGAAACTAATTAACCAGTTTATGTCTAAGATAAGTCTAGCAGATTAAATCGGTGGTCTTTAATTGGGAGTTACTCGCACTGATTTGATCTTTGATGAGTTAATGGCATATCCCTCCCACCGATCTTACTTACCTGACCTTCTTGGTAAAATTATATTTTGATCAGATCACTTGATAAATTCGAGCTAACCTAAGTCAACTAGGTAAATTAGTGTGATTGATTTAGGTGCCCTAGACTAGCTTATCTCTAGTCTCCATTAAATCTAACTTAGTAAAGTCAGTGGAAGGATCATGATTAGCTGGTTCATCTTTTCTATCTTTTTAAATTAAATTAATCAAATTTTTTAAAATTATTAAGTCCTTAAAATAAAATAGTGATGGTGATAACTAGATCATAGCCTCCCATTAAGTTGAGTGATAATGGATCCACTATCTCAATAATCATTGGAGGCCCAAAGGCCTAGTGCTTATTGACTATTAAAATTATTATTCATAATATGATTACTTGGCCGTGTCTTTTTAAATGATGGTTAGGTTGACCAACTAAAGTTAGGCTTAATCATTCATTGGTTAGATGGACCAAGTATGGTCATGTTAATGGTTGGACCTAATCAAACCTTTTCAGTGAAGGCCAAAGCCTACTAATAAGGCTTATGGAGCAAAATTAAATTACTAGAAGTTGTTTAGAGAAATAATTAATTGTGAACCTACATATAGATACATATTTATTAACTGACTAAAGTTGGGCTTGTGTGCAGTCTGTGTGAATTCTAATACTCACAAAAGAATTAGGGTACTTACTCGATTTGGAGGTACAGGCTACCAATTCGAATAAAATAGTGAAAGAATCTTTTGATTAAAGTCCAAATCTTTAGGCATAATGAATCATTTACTAATTAGATTTTTGATTTTTTTTTACAGTTATGGCCATGACCCTATCGCTTCGATCATTATTAAATATGACAAGTTAACAGGACCTAACTTCGATAGCTGGTATCAAAAGTTGAAGATTGTCCTGGAGCATGAATGGATCCTGTACATTTTGATAGATCTGGCACCTAAGGAGCCAGCTCCAAATGCACGTGGGATGGTTTAAGATACTTACCAAAAGTAGCTCAACGATCAAACCATGGTCTGTTGCATCATGTTGGCGGCTATGAGTGATGAGTTCATAGGTTCAAGTCTGCCCAGCCAGAAGACATGCTTCAAGTGTTGAATGAACCTTTTGGCACTCTTAATGACATTGAGAGGCACAAGACTAGTTATGCCATCTTCAACACCTGGATGAGGGATAGGACATCAGTCATTGATCATGTATTATATATAATAGAGATGATTGAGCACCTGAGCAAGCTTGGCTTTCCCTTCCATATGCAGCTCAAGAAAGATGCTATCCTGAACTTCTTGCCCAAGTCTTTTCTTCCATTCCTTACTCATTTTTGAATGACAAATCCTAAAGTTAACTACCATGGTTTGCTGGGATTACTTTGAGAAGGATCACCAGCTCCAAAAGGAGTTGGTGAATATAGTGGGAGAGTCTTCTTCTGGTCCTCGACCCTTTAAGAAAGAGAAGAGAACAAGAAGAAGAATAATAAGAAGGTGCAGGTTCATGCTAGAACATTAGTGCTGAGCTAGACCAAGAAACCCAAGCCTGATAAGAGTCAAGCAGAATGCTTTTGTTGCAAGAAGTAGGGACACTGAAAGAGAAACTATCCTCAGTACATTACCTTCTTAGATCTGAACAGGCCGAGAAAGAAGCAAATTATTGCTGGACAAGGTATTTATATGATAACTTCTTGTAATTTCTCAATTTATGATATTACTGACTAGGTATTAGATATCGAAAGCCCTTACCAAATTTGCAATTCATTGCATGGTTTATAGGTTAGTAGGAGATTCGAAGAAGATAAGAGATTTTTGAACGTTGGAGATGAAAGACCAGTTTCAGTTCTAGCATTAGAAATCATAAAGTTTGTGTTTGAATCTCATACTATTATTCTTAGTAATTGTCACTTTTGTCCTAGCTTTTTATTGAACATCAATTCTATAGGCCTTTTGGCCAAAAACTATTATAAAGTTTTAATAAAGAAGAATTTTTATAATGTCATTTTAAATGGTATTATAATTTTTACTAGACATTTGGATAATGAAATCTATTTCTTATCACAACCTATTAATATGGTCTACTCTACTAGCAAACATCCTAAAATAGATAATGTGTTTGATATCTATCTTTAGCATTGTAGGCTAAATCACATTAACAATAATAAGTAAATAATTTGACTCAAGAGAAAATCCTTGAAATCAGTGATGGTGAATCACTTTCAACCTATGAGTCCTATCTTCTTGAAAAAATGATCAAGTCATCTTTTACTAGAAAAGGTGAGAGAGCCACTGAGCTTTTAGATCTAGTACATACTTATTTATGTAGACCTATGAGCAGAAGTACTAGAGGTGGATATTTTTACTTTATTACTTTCATAGATGACCTATCTAGTTATGGGTATGTCTACTTAATGAAACATAAGTTAGATTCATTTAAAAAATTTCAAAAGATTTTGAAAGTAAGGTAGAAAAATAAATTGAAAAAAGTATTAAAACTCTTCGATCTGACCGAGGAGGAGAATACTTTTCTAGTGAGTTTCTCACATATCTAGGAGAGAATGAAATTCTCTCTTAATGGACTCCTCCAAGAATACCATAGTATAATGGTGTGTCTGAAAGGAGGAATCGGATTCTGTTAGACATGGTTCGATCCATGATAGGTTTTGCTAACTTACCGATATCCTTCTAGGGATATATACTCGAATCGACTTATTATCTATTAAATAGGATTCTAAGTAAGTCTATTATTAAGACTCCATAAAAGATATGGATAGGGCGTAAGTCAGCACTTTCACATCTTAGGATTTGGAGGTGTCCGACTTATATCAAATGGTTAATTACAGATAAACTTTGACCTAGATCTGATAAGTGAATATTTATAGGATATCCAAAAGAGATAAAAGGATACTATTTCTACCATGCTGATGAACAAAAAGTATTCATCAGCTTTAGGACAACCTTTTTGAAAAAGAAATTCCTTAGTGAAGGAACTATTGCCTCTAAGATTGAACTTAATGATGTTCAACAGATAGAAAAATCGATACTTGTAGCTGAACCAGAATCGAATTTGATTAGATCAAATCCAGAGCTCAGTGTACCTGCATCATTAAGGTGATCCAGTAGAGTACCACATCAGTCGGACAGATACTATGATTTTTTGGTCCGGGATGGTGATCCCATCGAACTCGATGAAAATGATGAGAATCCAATTACCTAAATGGATGCTATGTAGAGACCTGATTTCGAGAAATGGCTTGAGGCCATGAAATCCAAAATGGAATCTATGAAGGTCAACGATGTGTGTACATTGGTTAACCCATCCAAAGAGGTTAAATCCACTGGGTGTAAATGGGTCTTCAAAAGAACAAGGGGCATAGACGGAAAGATGGAGACCTATAAAGCTCGTCTGATTGCTAAGGGATATCATCAACATTATGGTATTAACTATGACGAGATGTTCTATCCTATGGCAATGCTCAAGTCCATTCAGATTATGCTTGCGATTGCTACCCATATGGACTATGAGATCTGGCAAATGGATGTGAAGACAGCTTTTCTGAATGGAGAGTTGACTGAAGAGGTGTATATGATACAACCTGAGGGGTTCACATCCACAGATGAGTCTAAGGTGTGCAAGCTTCAGAGATCCATTTATGGACTAGAGCAGGCATCTCAGAGTTAGAACATGCATTTTGATAAAGTGATCAAAACGTATGGCTTCATTAAGAATGGAGAAGAATCCTGCATTTACAAATGAGCAAATGGTCCAACAGTGGTATTCTTTATTTTGTACATGGATGATATTCTCTTAATCGAAAATGACATTCCTACACTGTAGGAAATAAAAGTCTGGTTGTCATCACAGTTCTCCATGAAGGACTTGGATGAAGCATCCTACATCCTAGAGATAAAGATCTATAGAGATAGATCTAAAAGGATGCTTGGATTATTCCAATCTACGTACATAGATACTGTACTGAAGAGGTTCAATATAGAGAATTCCAAAAAAGGCTATCTTCTGATAGGCTATAGAATTTCTCTCTCTAAGAAGGATTGTCCAACAACTCCTAAAGAGAGAGCATATATAAGTAGAATCCCATATGCTTTGGCAATGGGATCTTTCATGTATGCCATGACATGTACGAGACCAGACATGGCATACTCACTAGGAGTAGTGAGTAGATACCAGTCTGACCCCAGAGAAAACTATTGAAAAGTGGTTAAAGCTATACTTAAGTATTTGAGAAATACTAAAGATCAATGGTTGATTTATGGTGAGTCAGATCTAAAACTTGTAGGGTTTACAGATTCTAGCTTTCAATCTGACCATGATGATAGTAGAAGTGTGTCAGGATATATCTTTACTCTGAATGGTGGAACCATCTGTTAGAAGAGTTTCAAGCAGTATACTATGGCAAACTTTGTTTGCAAAATAGAGTACATGGCAACATCAGATGCTGCAAAGAAAGCTATGTGGCTGAGGAAGTTTATCACCGAGCTTGGAGTAGCATCCTTTCTTGATGGTCCTATCCTGCTTTACTGTGATAGCACTAGTGCCATTGCTCAGGTGAAAGAATCGAAGGCACACCAGTGGATGAAGTACATTCTGACCACTTTCACCTGATCTGAAAAATCATGGATCGAGGTGACGTCGACCTTCAGAGGATCGATGGAAAGGAGAACCTGACCGACTCCTTCAGTAAAGCCCTAGCAATAAAGGAGTTTGACAACCACAAGACAGAGATGGATATTAGATACTATGCCGAGTGGCTTTAAAATAAGTGAGTTATTGAAAAATGTGTCCCAAAGCCAATCGTCAGCTTGTTGACGGTTGAGCTACTTTATATTTGTAATTTATTCATTAATAAATAAAATATTTTTTTGATATTTTTTATCATAAAATATTCATCTTCTAACAAACTTATTGTGATGAAGTCTTTAGAACTATTTAGCTTCGATAAAGAGAGGATTTATTGATTAGTCCTTAAAATAGTTCACGACCAAATGATAGGTTGTTAATAAGGACGACAACATTTATCGAGCATAGATTGCTATATGCCATAGAGGTTGGTTGTCCTCTTAACCAAGAAGTATGAAGACACTGATATGGCATATAGGTGAGATGTATGGATATATCATCATTGAATATGACCAACTCCATAGCATTTTACTATTGAGAATGTCTCTGATGGGATATAAGTATAAGTGTCCCTTTGACCTGAGATCATCTCAATGACTTGCAAGCAACTCACTATGCTTTGGTACCGAACTAACTAAATTTTTAATTCAATAATGAAAGGCTTCTGGGCACAGTCAAGTACTTTCGAAGTCAAAGTGTGATCAAGATGGGATTGACCACTTCAAGAGTTGGAGAAGAATGTATCACTGTATTTCAATATAGCAAAACCTTGGCCAGGATAATTCATTAGATAGATTTGGTATTTTAAAATACAATATGGACAACCTGATTAGAGTTGAAAGTTGAACTCTGAGGTGTTTTATGAGCATTTTGGTCAAGAAGATAAATTATATGAAAACTATATCCA
Organism: Cocos nucifera; assembly: GCA_006176705.1. Taxonomy (NCBI): domain Eukaryota; kingdom Viridiplantae; phylum Streptophyta; class Magnoliopsida; order Arecales; family Arecaceae; genus Cocos; species Cocos nucifera. The sequence goes on along the minus strand of QRFJ01001233.1, from coordinate 141,638 downwards.
TATGGATTCTAAGGATGTTGTTCTATACATTCGACCTATCCGACCATCGGATACCATTGCTAGATGGTCACTTTGATTGATATAGAAATCTATTTCTATGCTATCGACTTAGGTTCGGACCTATGAGGTCATACACATTAGAGCTCATGATCTAATCGGATGGTTGATCAACGATTAAGAATCATTCTAGGGTTAAACAATCAATACGATTGGTGTTTAACCTAGTGCAAGTGTTACAGGAGGATCGATTAGCAATTAGATTGCTAATTGGCTTAATTTGATTAAGCCAAAGAACTGAGATTAAGTCTAATTAAATATAATTTAATTAAATTTGGTTTGGCCTTGATTGGTCAAGTTCAATTGGCTTATTAGATAAGCCAAGTGCAAGAAAGAACTAGTTCTAGTCTTACTAGGACTCGAGATAACCCAATTTTCTTATTTGATTAAAAAATTAAATTAAAATTAAATTTAATTAAATCTAATTTAATTAAGTTCTTAAATGGATTAACGCCTTATTTAATTGGGTTGGTTTACTCTTGATTTTATTTGGTTAAAAGATCTTGTTTGACCAAGTCAAAATAGGAGTCCTAGTGTGACTAGGACTCCCTATCACTTACGCCACCTAATCCTCACGCCCCACCCTCTTTGGTTTCTTATTTTTACGTGATGGATCTCCATGCCCCAAACTCCTCATGCCACCCTCCTCTCCTCCTTTTCTCATATGGTAATTAGTTGGATGACCAAGTCAAAGATGGAATTTGTTTTGGTTTCAAATCCTATGAGATTGTATTTTGAAACAACCAAAACTCTTCCTTCCCTTCATGCAGCCCACCTCCCTATTATCTCTCCCTCTCTCTCTCTCTCTCTCTCTCTCTCTCTTGGTATTCTTTGGAATTTGTTGCACCCTACCTTGCTGGTCCACGATAGAAAAGAAAGGTGGGGCGCCCAAGAGTTGGGCTTGGGCGCCCTAATTACTTACCATATTGTGACCTTCCTATCTAGGTTTTTGACCAAATCTGGACTCTGTATATCTCTTTATTTAAAGAGAATTTTTGGCTAAAATTTTAGAGGATTGTAGACATTTGAGAGGGCTCTTAGGCATGGAGAAACTAGGGAAAAATTCATCTAGGGTGTGAGAATTTTAAAGATACCAATCAAGGTGTCTAGGTGAGAGAACAAAGAAGAAGAAAATGGTTTTCTTCTAGGGTTTTTGTTCCATTCCTCTTTCTCCTTTTTTGTGAGCTTTTGAGAGATGTCTCAGCATCACGTACCTTCTTCCTTCTGTTCTAATTTTTGGAGTGTCCAAGTCTTGAAGAAGGAAACTCCGGATCGACCATTAAAGAGAGATCAGCACAGTACTAGCATGTTGTGCTGATTTCCTGTATCAGGATTTCAGATCATGTTCGTGAGCTCGTGTGAATGACTCCTAGAGGCTGAACATGTGTGCGGCTTGTGACTTCATCCTCAAGCCTAGATCAATGAGTTAGAACATCTAATTTGCTCAGGTATCAGATCTAATATGTTATTCTATGCTACATTAGATGTAGTATTGTAGTATGTTGATGAAATCAATAAGTTAATCTTTTCTTTATATTTTTAATTTTTAATTTAATATAATACCTTGATCATGTAATAGATTTAAAATCTAGGTATTTATATATTTATTTAAATAAATATTTAGTTTATTTAAGTCTTTCGCTATCTGATCTTAAAAAATTTTTAAGATCTATCTGTGAAATCCTAGATTTGGTTCTAACAAAATTGGACGCTAATTCTTTTTGAATTTTTTTATTAATACAATCAGTCACAAAATTGGTCACTAATATTGTTAAATATTTTTAATTAAAAAATCAATCATAAAATTGATCGCTAATTATTTTAAAATTTTTTTAATTAAAAAAATGGTTGCAAAATCGATTCTACTTCTTTTTAATTATTTTTAATTTTTATTTGATATTTTAAATTTATATTATTTTTATTTTTTATATATTTTACTTTTGATAAAATAATAAATTATTAATATTTTAAATTATTTTTTAATATTTAATTTTTAATATTTTATTTAGTATTTTTTCCCCATCCTCCTCCCACGCGCCTTCAACACTCCGCCTTCATCGCCACCCTCATCTGCTAGCGCCCTCCGTTCCCCTACACCCCACCCCTCGCGCTACCCTTGGGCCACCCACATCGCCCGTCGACCGTCGGCCGCCTGTGCTACCCTCGAGCCACCCACACCCCCCATCGACCACCCACCCTGCCTCCCTTTCACCGCACTACCTCTTGGCCACCCGCCCCTCCCCCCGACCGCCCACCTAGCCCCCGGCTACCCGCACCGCCTCCTGGCCGCTGCTCCGCACCTCCGGTACTGCACCCTCCCCCCTTGGCCGCCACACCGTCCACATTGCCCTCCTGGCCACCCGCCCCATCCCTAGCTGCCCGCCCTACCCCCGGCCACCCACACTGCCCGTGCTGCCCCCTGGCCACCAGCACCGCCCCCTGGCCACTGCTTGGTGCCTCTGGCACTGCATCCTCCCCCCGGTCGTTGCTCCATGCCTCCAGCATCGCAACCTCCCCGGCCACTGCTCCCCACCTCCGACACCGCACCTCGATCTCTCGATTGCCCACACCGCCCTCGTTCCCTTGACGTTGGAGATCGGCGGGTAGGTGGCGGCAAGGAGAAGGAGAAGGGGGACATCCCGGGCGGGCCGGTAAGGTGAGGCCAAAGGGGAGGGGGGTGTCATAGGTCGGGGAGGGGAGGGGGGCCATCGCAGCGGGCCAGTGAGGGGAGGCTGTCGCGGGTGGTCCCCGAGGAGGGAAAGGGGGCAGTTGCGGTGGGCCAGCGAGGGGAGGCCATCGCAGGCAGTAACCGAGGAGAGGAGGGGGGTTGTCACGGTGGGCCAGTAAGGGGAGGCCATTATGGGTGGTCTCTAGAAAGGGGAGAGGGGCCCACCATGGGTGATCGTCGAGGAGGGAAGGATGGGTCGGGGAGGGGAAGATGGGGTTTAGGGGCGGCTGGGATGCGGCTAGGGGTGGGGCTTATAAAGTTTTTTTTTTTAAAAAATAACTAGGTAAATCACCAAAAAAAGGGCGCCAACTAAAATTTTTTAAAATTTAAATTTATGATCGATTTTCTGGTTGTAAAAAATTAAAAAAATTATGACCAAAAAATCGATCAAAAAATACCAAAATTAATTTTTTTATTTAAAATAATTTAAAAAATTTTTGATCAATTTTTCAGTCAGAAAATTAATTTTTTGTGACTAATTTTTTGGTCATAAATTTTTCCACTAAAAAATCAATCAAAAAAATGCAAAAAATTAATTTTTTAATTTAAAATAATTTAAAATTTTAGTGACTGATTTTTTGATTATAAAATTAATTTATTTTGACCAATTTTTGATCATAAAATTTATGATCAAAAAATCCATCAAAAAATGCCATAATTAATTTTTTTAAATTTAAAATAATTTAAAAATTTAGCGATCAATTTTTTGATCATAAAATATTTTTTTGATTAATTTTTTGGTCATGAATGTATTTTGCAACCAAATATAACTTTTCTATTTTTCTCTGAATATGGTATAATTTTAGAAGTAAAGCCCATCTTCATCATTTATTATCTAAATAATTATCATTAGAGTGTCATCACAAAAGACAGGCTCGATCTGGTAGCCCTATCTATATCAATCAGTAAAATTTGATTTTGATGGCCACGAATGATCGAATGATGATATGATAGATGAGACTATCGATGGATTCAAAAACTTGCAACGATGATTTTGATAATATTTATAATACACTATTAAAATTTTACTTCGATCGGACATCACTATCATGGTCAATTTATAATTTTGCACGGCATGATTTGGATCATTAAATAAAAAATGAATGACTAAAAGGCCAAATGGCATTTGATTATAAGGTGATTTTTAGATAAATGATCTTTACAACTACTTTGATTGTTTATATGGTGGTGATCATAAAATTAAAACCATGCATTTATAAACGATTTAAAACTATACGGTTCTTGATACTCATTCTTAAAATCCTTAGGTAATTATACCTATGCTGTTGTAAGATCTGCTTAACGTTGATTGTTCATATACGCGTAGTTTGGATTTTATGATCACCACCGTACAAATAATTAAAATAGTAGTAAAGATCATTTATCTAAAAAATTGTCTTACAATCGGATGTCATTTGGCCTTTTAACCATTCTTTTTTTATTTAACGGTCCAAATCATCTTGTGCTAAATTGACTATGATAATGATATTCGATTGAAAAAAAAATTTGATAGTATACTATAAATATTATCGAGATCATTGTTACAAGTTTTTGAATACATCGGTGGTCTTTATCTATCAGATCATTATACGACCGTTCGTGATCATTGAAATTAAATTTTATTGATGGACATAGCTAGGACTGTCGGATCGAGCTGGTCTTTTATGATGATACTCTAACGATAATTATTTATATAATGAATGGTAAAGATGGATTTTAAATTTTAAAATTATATCATATTTAGAAAAATTAGAAAAAAATTATATTTAGTTGCAAAATATATTTATGACTAAAAAATTGGTTGAAAAAAATTAATTTTATGATAAAAAAATCGATCACTAAAATTTTAAATTAAAAAATAATTTTGGCTTTTTTTGATCGATTTTTCAGTCGAAAAATTTATGACCAAAAAATTGGTCAAAAAAAATTAATTTTATGACCAAAAAATCAATCACTAAAATTTTAAATTATTTTAAATTAAAAAAATAATTTTAATATTTTTTAACCAATTTTATGATAAAAAAAAATTGTGATCAAAAAATCAATTAAAAAAATTTAATTTTTTGACTAAGAAATTGGTTAATTTTTTTTAAAATTATTTTACATTAAAAAAATTAGTTTTGGCATTTTTTTATCAATTTTTTGGTTAAAAAATTTGCAACCAAAAAATTGATCAAAAAATTAATTTTTTAACCAAAAAATTGGTTCAAAAATTTTTTAAATTATTTTAAATTTAAAAATAGTTTTGGCATTTTTTGATCAATTTTTTGGTCAAAAAATTTATGACCCAAAAAATTGGTTGGAAAAAATTAATTTTCCAACCAAAAAATTGGTCAAAAAATTTTTAAAATTATGTTAAATTAAAAGAATTAGTTTATGGCATTTTTTAACCAATTTTTTGATCAAAAAATTTATGACTAAAAAATTGATAAAAAAATTAGTTTTTTTAATGAAAAATTAGTCAAATTTATTTTTAATTATTTTAAATTAAAAAAAATAGTTTTGGCATTTTTTGATCAATTTTTTGATCAAAGAATTTACGACCAAAAAATTGATTAAAAAAATTCTTTGACTGAAAAATTGATTAAATTTTTTTTAATTTTTTTAAATTAGAAAATTTGAATTACGGCATTTTGCAATTGATTTTTTGGTTGAAAAATTTATGACTAAAAAATTCATTATAAAATTAATTATAAAATTTTATAAAAATAATATTTTATAAATTTACTTTTATATTCAAAGTTTTAGTTGCAAAATCAATCATAAAATTAAAATTTTATGATCAATTTTGCAACCTATATTTTTTTATCTCTATATTATTTTTTTTAATAATCAATCACAAAAATATTGATTGCAAAATTAGTCACAAATTTCAACCAAAAAATTTGGTCACAAAATCAATCGCAAAATCACTATTTTCTTATAGTGATCTTTCTGATAAATTTCTCGTATATCTAGGAGAGAATGAAATTCTCTCTTAATGAACTTCTCTAGAGACACCACAGCATAACAGTGTGTTCGAACGGAGGAATCGAACTTTGTTAGACATGGTTTGATCCATGATAGATTTTGTCAGTCTGCTGATATTTTTTTGAGAATATACACTCGAATCGGCTTGTTACATTCTAAATATAGTTCCAAGTAAATCTGTAGCTAAAACTCCATATAAAATATTGATAGGACGTAAGTTAGTACTCTCGCACCTTAGGATTTGGGGGTGCCTGGCTTATATCAAATATTTAATGATAGATAAATTTAGACCTAGGTTTGATAAGTATACTTTCATAAGATACTCGAAAGAAATAAAAAAAAATTATTTTTATCTAGCTGATGAACAAAAGGTATTCATCAGCCTTAAGGTAATTTTTTTTAGAAAAAAAGTTCCTTGGCGAAGGAACTGTTGCCTTTAAGGTCAAAATTGAGAAAGTTTGATAAGTAGAAAAACCAACACAATTAGCTTAATCTGAACTAGATTTGATTAGATCAAACTCAGAGCCTAATGTACCTGCATGCTTGAGGTGATCTGGTAGAGTATCGCATCAGCCGGATAGATACTATAGTTTCTTGGTTCGGGATGGTGATTCTATCAAGCTTGATGAGGATCCAATCATCTACATAGATGCAATATAGAGATCTGATTCTAAGAAATGGCTTAAAGCCATAAAATCTGAAATGGAGTCTATGAAGGTCAATGATGTATGGATATTATTGACCCACTTGAAGAGGTTAAATTCATTGGGTGTAAGTGAGTCTTCAAAAGGAAGAGAGACACAGACAGAAAGATAGAGACCTATAAAGTCCGTCTGGTTGCCAAAGGGTATCATCAATGTTCTGGTATTGACTATGATGAGACTTTTTTTTTATGGCGATACTCAAATCCATTCAGATTATGCTTGCAATAGCTATCCATCTGGACAATAAGATCTGACATATGGATGTAAAGATAGCTTTTCTAAATGAAAAGCTAAAAGAAGAGGTGTATATGATACAACTTGAAGAATTCACATCCACAAATGAGTCCAAGGTGTACAAGCTTCAGAGATCCATTTATAGATTGAAGCAGGCATCTCAGAGTTGGAACATTCATTTTAATAAGATGATCACAATGTATGGCTTCGTTAAAATGGAGAAGAGTCCTGCATATACAAGTAGGCTAACAGTTCACTAGTGGTATTTCTTGTATTGTATGCAGTTGACATTCTTTTAACGGGAATGATGTCCCTACACTATAGAAAATAAAAGTATGGCTATCATCTCAGTTCTCTATGAAGAACTTGGGAGAAGCATCCTATATCCTAAGGATAAAGATATATATGGATAGATCTAAGAGGATGCTTGGGTTATCCCAATCGACATATATAGAAATTATGCTAAAGCGATTCAGCATGGAGAATTTCAAGAAGGGCTATCTTCTAATAGGCCATAAAATTTCTCTCTTAAAGAAGGATTATCTAACAACTCCTGAAGAGAGAGAGCATATGAGTAGAATTTCATAGGCTTCGGTAGTGGGATCGATCACGTATGCCACAATATGTATGAGATCAGATGTGGCATACTCACTAGAAGTAGTGAGTAGATACCAATATGATCCAGGAAAAAATGATTAGAAGGTTGTAAAAACCATCCTTAAGTATTTAAGAAATACTAAGGATCGGTGGCTAGTTTATGGTGAGTCAGATTTAAAACTAGTAGGATTTACAGACTCCAGCTTTCAATCTGACCATGATGATAGCAGAAGTATGTTGGATTATGTATTTATCCTTAACAGTAGAGCTGTCTGCTGGAAGAGTTCCAAGTAGCACACTGTGGCAGACTTAGTTTATGAGGTGGAGTATATTATGACATCTAATGCTATGAAAAAAGCTGTGTGACTAAAAAAATTCATCATCGAGTTTAGAGTTGCATCCTCCTTAGATTGTCCAGTCCTGCTCTATAGCGACAGCACTGAAGCCATTGCTCAGACGAAGGAATCGAAGGAACATTAGTAGATGAAGCACATTCTGCATCGCTATCACCTTATCCTGGAGTGTATGGATCAAGGTGATATCGACCTTCAGAAGATCGATGGAAAGAACCTAGCCGACCCATGCACTAAAGCCCTAGTGGTAAAGGAGTTTAACAACCACAAGTCGAAGATGGATATAAGATACCATACCGAATGGCTTTAGGACAAGTAGGAGTTATTGGAAAATATGTTCCAATGTAAATCATTAGCCTGTTGACGATTGAGCTAGTCTTATAAATATAAATAATTTTTATCATGAATAAAATATTTATTCTTGCTTTTTTATCATAAGTGTATATCTTCTTTTAAACTTCCATATTATGATGAAGTTTTTAGTACTATTTAGATTTGATAAAAAGAAGATTTATCATTTAGTCCTTAAATTAGTTCATGATCAAATGATACGTTATTACCTAGGATGACAACATTTATCGATTATAAGTTATTGTGTGCCATATAGGTTGGTTGTCCTCTTAACCAATGAGTGTAAAGATACTGGTATGGCATGTAGGTAAGATGTATGGGTACATCATCACTGAATATGACCAACTTTGGAGAATTCTGCTATCAAAAATTGCTCTTATGGGATATGGATATAAGTGTCCCTTGGATCTAAAATCACCATAGTGACTTGCAAACAACTCACTATGCTTTGGTGCTAGACTATTTGAATTTTTAATTCAGTGATGAAAGATTTTTGGGCACAATCAAGTACTTGTGTAGTCGGTGCATGATCAAGATGGGATTGACCACTCTAAGAGTTTGGAGATAATGCATCTCTGTATTTTAATTTAGCAAAAACTTGGCCAGGATAATCCATGTGATGGATTTGATATTTTGAAATATAATATGGATGATAAATTCATGGTTGATAGTTAAACTCTGAGTCATCCTTTAAGCATTCAAGATTAAAGGGATAAATTTTACAGTAACTATATTCACATGGGTTCTACAATGTTGCTTTATATACATTCGACCTATCTGACCATTGAGTACTATTGCTAGATGGTCACTTTGATTTGTATAGAATTATTTCTATGCTACCGGCTTATGTTCGAACCTATAGAATCATATACATTAGAGATTTTGATCTGATTGGATGGTTGATCGATGATTATGAATCATTTTAAAATCAAACAGTCAATATGATTGATGTTTAAGCTAGTGCAAGTGTTGCAGAAGGATTTATTAGCAATCGGATTGCTAATTGGCTTAATCTAATTGAGCATTAGGACTGAGATTGAGTCTAATTGAATGAGATTCAATAGATTTGATTTGGACTTAATTAGGTCAAGTCTAATTAGTTCATGGGATAAGCCAATTGCAAAGAAGATCAATTTTTTATTCAATTAGGACTTGTGTGCATCTAATTTTCAATTAGATTAGAATTTAAATAAAAATTAAATATGATTTAATCTGACTTAAATGGGCTTCTAATTGGATTAGGTTCATCCTTAATTAGGTTGTACCAATTTTAATTTAATTGGATTTAAATTTAGGTTTGACCAAAGAATATATGAGAGCCCAGTTTGATTGGGATTCTCTCCCTTGCGGCAACTTATCTCATGCACCACCTCTACCCATGCCTAGCCCTTCTTTTTGAGATTTGCATAAGCTTTCTCATGCCTAAGGAATCGCCCTCGTGCCCCCAAGTTATTTTGACCTAGGACTCTATTTGATAGAGTTTGTGATTCCCAAAACTCACCCACTAAGGAGGCGCCAATTAAATCAGATCTGAGATCTGATTTTTTTGGTGGAGAAAGGGAAGGAGTTGTGCACCAAATCATGATATCCCATGCTCAAGGAAAGTGCAAGCGGCACACAAAAATTGGTGCCCAAAGTTGTCTCTTTTAGACATTCCTTTTCTAGGTATTGGACCTAGAGAAGGACTCTTCCATATCTCCCGATAATGTGGAGTTTGGGCATGAGATTTTATTGAGAGTTTGACCGTGGGATTATATATCTCTTGGGCATGGGAAATTAAGGCCCAAATTCCTTTGGGGCATGGGGTTTCATTAGGACAAATTGTTTGTATATCCTGTTGAGAGAGAAAAGAAAGAGAGAAGAAGGGTTCTTCTCTAGGGTTTTCTTCTTCCATCTTCCTGATTAACACATTAAATATATCTATAAAATTATTAATTTATTAATTAATTTATCTTATTTTTAAAGAATTAATATTTTTATTTATCTTTTGTAGAAAAGAGGATCGTCGATGAAAAGATCTCAATTTATGGATCAAAAAAAAAAAAATTTGGAGCAAATCAGACTTAAATTAGACCCAGAATAAGGATTTAAATGAAAAAGAAAAGAAAAAAATTAAAAAATAAATAAACCGGCCGGTCTAGCATAGTTGCAACCTGCGCTTACTAGCCAAACCTAGTTCAGGCCCAGCGCAAGCCACCCAGTGCTGGCCCAACGCCTGCCCAGCCCATCTCCTCCAGCACCGATGTCGGGCTCATGTCAAAAATGATGCGGCTCATGGTGAACTAGAGTGCATAGGCAAAACTATCATTTCCAAAGCAAAATGCACATTGATTCTTTGGAGTCTTCACAGAGCCCGATCCACGTGGACTACCTGCATAGTAATGCATGATCCAATGATTGCACTGGTTCTTGGTTGAGATCGGATGGTTGGTGTTCGATCCGGTGTGATTAAGGAATCCCCTAGCCCTGTTGCACCATCCGATAGTTCACAGACATCTCGGTCGAAATCCAATGGTGGAGAATGGATTCCGACTTGATTCAGGAGATACTAGCACCATCCAACAGTCTTAAATCATCTTACCAAATGATCCAATGGTCCCAAATAAATTTGAGCCCTGATTAAGCTAAAAATAGTGGATTTTTTACTCGATCTGGGCCGTTTAAACCTGATCCAGCGGCTAGAAATTAACACAGGCATTAGGAATTTGATCCAAACTCAATTTTTCTAATTTTCTCCTTTTGTAACTCAAATTCTTTCATTTTCTCCTTTATAAAAATAATCCTAAGTCAATTGATCGACCAATCAGCCTCTCTTTCGCACGTTTAACCCACAGAAGCTCTCTCTTTCCTTCTTTCTCTCCCTTAGGCTCTTCTTTCTTCCTTCTTTTTTCTTTTTTCTTCTTTTTCTCTTCCATAGATAACAAAACTAAACCTGTTTCTCCACCAAATTTTCTCTCTTGCTACTGATCTCTGCACCTAGCTGCTACCCAGATTCTTCTTCAAAGCTCCAGGATGAAGATTTCAGTGAGAAGCTTTTCGATGGCCGGCTAGTTCATCTTGTTCTCAGAAAATCACTATGATCTTGTTTTGACGGTATTTTTTATTTTTCATCTTTTATATTTTTTTAATATGCAATAAAGATTGCTCTTCTTTATTATATTTTTGTGTCTTTATTTTCTTGCATAAGATTAATCTAGAATAGGTTATGACCCTTAGGACAAGCCGTGATCTATGGGTACGATTCATGCTCTTGAAATAGATTATTTTTAGATTAATATCTTTTATTATATTTAAATTAATTTAGACTAGTCTATAACTTTAAGAAATAGGCTATGATTCAAGGGTATAGGCTGTGAACTCTAAGACAGGTTATATCATTATTAATTAGATATCAATTAAAGTATATTAAAAAAAATGTCAACTATCAAACAAGAGAGTAGTTGAGATCCTGAGAATCCATCTCCATACTTATAATCCAACTTTTAATTAATTTACTTATTTACTAGTTTTTTAAATTAAATTAAGTAGTCTTTAATTAAGTTTTATTTTATTATTTAATTTATAATTTAAATTATTTAAATATAATTGATACGATCCCTAAGGATATGATCCTGACTCATTCTATCTATATAGTTTGAGTTAGATTTTATTTTTTACTACTTATGATAGTGATCAAATTTTGGCACCATTATCGAAGATCATGATTTAATTACTTTAAAATTTTTTAAAAAATAAAAAATTAAAAAAATATTTAAAAAATTTTAGACACTACATAAGCTATTTAGGAAATTAGAGATCTAATTATAGAACCTAACAAGTAAAATTAATTAATTTAAGTTTTATTATTTTACCTAACTTGAACATCTTGACTTTTTGTATCTCATCTTCATAAGATACTTTAAGGACACTAAACCTAACTAAACAAGATAAGGTAGAGATTTGATCACCCTTCCTTAGTTCAAAAATTATAAACTTTCATATTGCATTAACCCAAATCTTAATTCTTAAAATCAATTAGACGTTGGCCCTTAAGGATATTCGAGCTCAATAGGATAAGAAAATCCTAGAGTTGGTGTTAGATATATGTGCCCTAGAAGCCAGAATTGGCTGACACTTGTAATACACTTCTAGGGGCAAAATTATAATTTTGACTAAAAGCAATAAATGGGTTATTTTCTATCACATATGTGTATTTAGTGTCTGTGATACATCCTTTGAGTTAATGGTAATGATAATTCATATTTTCAAGAGTTGAAAATTTAAGACATGAATAATCATTGTTAACTCATAAATTGCTCCCGACCATAGGATCATCACGAGGATGGTGATTGATCCGGAAGGTTGGTGTACAATCGCTTCTCTTTAGTAGATGAGTCTTAAGTCTACGGTGTGGAGACACCAGAGCGAGAGTACAGGTACTCGTTAGAGAACGAGGGCACTGAGCGTGACCACCTCGAGTAGTCATTAGGGAGTCTACCTTCTCGTCAATGACTGACTCGATGCTGCAGTAGTGTGTCTGGTTCTTTGACCTGAGATGCATCGACAGTTCACCTTGAGGGTGTTATAGTTTGACTACACCATTACTCGGTCTCCTAGCCATATGGAACCCTGAGGTGTATGTTGGCTATGACATGTTCATTGTAGGAACTGGATAGCATCAAGATGGAATCTATCTACCTCGGTGGTAGAGGAGCAGCCCTATGATAATCATGAGAATCAAGTCCAGAAGCCCATGGCCATGACAGAGTGAAATAATAGAAAGAGTTTCTATTTAGATTTTCACATTGGACTCGAATCGAATGATTACATCATATGACAGAGACTAGGGTTTGACGAGTTTACCTTAACCCTAATCTGATCGGGCTCAAGATAGAAGAACTGAATCACACAGGTAGCTGCACCAAGAGGTTCGCATTCAGCTCTGATGGGTTGCCACCATATACTGCTAGGTGTCACTGGTGGATTTTGGGAGCAATTAGAATGATTTAGATGATCGATCATTCTAGCTATTCGAATCAGAAGAGTTCTGATCCATCGAAAGGAGTTTCGATGATGTCGATGATAGAGATCATGACATATCCCATTACCATACAGAACTGAACCTAACTGGGTCACACAAACAAGGGTTTGAATCTGGTGATCATCAATTGAACTGATCTAGTTCAATTGATCTGAATGAGATTCAATTAGGTTCAAGGAAATCGTGCTAGCACTCGATTGAACCTAACGTTCTTCTTTTGCTATCATAAATAAGTTGTCTTGTCTGAGCCAAAGGAGTTTGTGCTCAAACAGAGGCCTTCATATGGTCTGACTGGAGGTTGTCCAAGTCAGAAAAGATTGTCTTATTTGTAAGACACTACCTACCATTTTTGGTCACCTGCCATTTCTTGTTCTTTGACTTTGGTCAAAAGTCTACCTTTGACTGGTCAAACGTTGACCATTGACCCTTTGACTTTTGACCACATGTCATGCACCTATTGGAGAGCTGGTGGGGGCCTGTCCCCCTGCCAGAACCTAGCAAGGAGAAGGGCGCACGCCAAGGGTGGCGTGAGCCCAAGTAGGAGGCGCCTAGGAGTCCTTGTTGGACAAGGACTCCATCTCCTTTTTGGATTCCAATTAGAGTTCTTCTAAGAACCAACTTTGACTGGTCTTAGGCACCCTCTAAGGAGGAATCCAGGGGTCTCTATTCCCACCAATCAGATTTAGATCTGATTTCACAAAGGGTTGTGATTGGTTGGGAGGAAGAGGAGTTGGATCACGCTTAGTCTATAAATAAGACCCTGCGCCCAACTCAGATTCTTAAGTAATGCAATTCAATTGAGAAACCCCACGCCCCAAGGCTGCCTCTCCCCTCCTCCTCCATGCCATAGCTTCTTCTCCCCTTGCTCTCCACGTCCAAAAGGTATTTTGGACTTTGGTTGGTGCGATTCAGATCAAGGAAAGGCGATCAAAAGCAAGAAGGCTGCGCTGCTGCAAAAGGACGACTGCAGATCTTCAAAAGAGTTTTGAAGATCCTCCAGATCAGATCCAGATCTGATTTTTGGAGGTGTGATAGAGAAGAAGAGGATCTCCAGATCCAACCCGAGTGGATATCCGGTAGAGGCCAGGCGCTTGCGTGGCTAGATCCAGAACCTTCCGCTGCAATCAGGATCATCTACAGGGTAATAGGATTACCCAAATCAGGTAAATTAAATTTGATTTAATTTATCTTATTTTATTTTATTTATTAAAATAATAAGAATCAGATCTGAAATATATCAAGATCTGATTGGGATCAAGAGAAAAATTTTTGAAATATATCTCTTGATCTGATCAGATCTGAACGAACGTAGACCGAGAAATCAGGATTTTTCTTCAGTTGGACTAGGTTTGAATTGATTAATTACTTGATGTGTAAGGTAAGATGGTTTTTAATTGATCCGTTGTCTGACCTGGCAAACTTAGTTGGTATCTAAGAAAAGCTACAAGCAAGGAAACTCCCATATCTTACACTTGCCTGGCCAAGTTAGTTAGTCAGTCTTGAGCTTGGAGTGCTCGAAGATGATTTTGGCAGTTAAGAGCTATCTAGATCTAGGATAACCCTTAGCCAGAATTGACTGTATAATTTGATTGCTAACTAATATCAAACCTAATTAAACTCTTCGCATCTATTTCTTAGTTTTAGGACTCTCTAAGCTCTCATTTTAGAATTTCTTTGGTCTCTTTTCTTTTATCTTATTAAAAAAATCTTAAAAATTCTAAAAAATATATTTTTTTTCTATGTTTATCCTAAGGTATAATTATAGGATTTATGCTCGAGCGTCGCTCATTACAACCTGAAATTCAACCTCCAGACTTTGAAATCGAAAGAACCCTTAGAGCCAACAGACCCAGGAACATGGACCAAAATCAGGAGAATGATCCACTTAGATAATTGAAGGAGTACATTACTCCTTCCACATACACTTACTCTCCTTGCATTTAGGCTTCTCTAGTAGAGGTTGTATAATATGAAATCAAGTCTAGTATTATTCAAATGCTCCCATCTTTTTATGGACTTGCCAATGAGGATCTATGCAAACATCTTGATGAATTCTTAGAAATATGTTCAATAGTTAAAATTTAAAATTTCTCTAACGATGCCCTTTGGCTTAAATTATTTTCCTTTTCATTGAAGGACAAAGCCAAATATTGGATAAGCTCCTTAGATACTATAACTATTTCAACCTAGGACCATCTTTAAAGGAAATTTCTCAAAAAGTACTTTCCAATAGAAAAAAACTAATCAAATAAGAAAGACCATAACTAGTTTTTTCCAGTAGATCGGAGAGATGTTTCATGAGACTTGGGAAAGGTTAAAAGAACTGATTAGACAATACCCCCACCATGCTGTAACCAAGTAGCAACTAGTCTAATGCTTCTATAATGGTTTGACAGAGAAGCACCAGCAAATGGTTGATGCATCTTATGGTGGAACCTTCATGCTGAAAAATAAGCATAAAGCTTGGCAACTGTTTAAAATCCTGAGTGAAAATTCATTACACCATATGTCTGCTGCCAGGAGAATGTCCGGACCTAAATGGGGTGCAATTTATGAAATTGGTAGCTCAATGGACATCTACAGCCGAGTAGATGAATTATCTTAAAAGATGGTTCGATTATTACAAGTAATGCCCAACAGTACTCTACCCACACCTATGATAGATGCTTGTTCAATATATTTGAGTCATGCACACACTATTTATGATTGTCTTACTACATCCCAGTTTCTTAAGTTTATGTATGAACAAGTAAATCAAGCACAAACTCAGAACAATTTTAGGCCAAGATATAACCCTTACTCCAAGTAAATCAAGCACAAACTCAGAACAATTTTAGGCCAAGATATAACCCTTACTCCAACACCTACAATCCCGATTGGAGAAATCATCTTAATTTTTCTTCGGCCCAATAATCCACTGCTAGGCCACCAGTACCTAGACCTAATTACACTGAAGGAGCCTATAAACTGGCTCCATATCCATAAGTTGCACAAAATTCATAGCTTTCTTCAAACACTGCCTTTGAGGAGAAAGTATTACAAGTAGTAAAAGGGCTAGAGATAAATACCCAAATCCTCCACTCCCATACTCAATCAATAGCCAAGCTAGAGATCCAAATAGATCAACTAGCAACTGCTTTTAGTAGAAGAGAGGAAAAAATACTTCCAAGTCAGACCATTAATAACCCAAAAGGATAATACATGGCTAAAAGCTCAACTGGCCCAGAGATTTTTTCCAAACATGCCAAGTCTATTATGACCCTTAGAAGTGGAAAAAACATAAGTCAGCCAGAAATAACTCAAAAATCAGAACCATCAAAACTAGCTGAACCAGAGAAGAATAAAACCGTAGAGAGGAAAGAACCTACTAACTCAGCACTTGTACCTAAGGCCCCATTCCCCAATGCTTTAGAATCTTCTCTACCTTTAGATAAGAAGGGCATTAAAATGAATAAAATGCTTGAATCATTTAAACAAGTCCAAATTAATTTACCCCTTCTTGATGCTATTAAACAAGTCCCAACATATGCCAAATTTTTTAAAGATCTGTGCACACAAAAACAAAGAACTAAAGTGCATACACACCTAAAAAAGTTTACTTAACTGAATAAGCCAGCTCCATCTTTCAATAGATAACCCCATCCAAACTTAAGGATCCTGGTACCTCAATCATATCTTATGTTATAGAGGACCTGACCATTAAGAAAGCATTATTAGATTTGCATGAGAGTGTTAATCTTCTTCCAATATTCTATCTAAAATTCTTTTGGATTTAGAGAATTAAAACTCACAACGGTAACCTATAATTAGCTAATAGATCAATTGAGGTACCCTGTGAAATGTCGGAAGATGTGCTAGTCAAGATAGATAAATTTTACTTTCTTATAGACTTTCTAGTATTAGACATGGAATCTGATAGCAACCTAATGAATATATTAAATGTGATATAAGAAATTTTAAAATATGTACTATTTAATCTCTATTATTTATTCTTTGATACTTCTTATATTTATTTTCAAGAATTGTCATGAAAATTATTTACAAATCAATCAACAAAAGATCCCAATATTTATAATTAATAAGTCCATCATATGCATATTTAAGATGTTAAATTTTCACATGGAAAGGAGCTCACACACGAATGTTAAAGCACTAGCGAGACACATGTATGATATGATATGTAGAATATGGCAAGAAGCTAAATATAAAAATAAAGTAGATGACATGCATAGTATTAATATAAAGAAAAAATTTTTTTGAAGAAGAGAATATATTTTTAGCATTAAGTGGAATTAATGAAGAGACTTTTAAGCATTAAATGCATGACTTATGGGCTTTATAAATAAGCTAACGGACATCTGTAGACCCACGGGAAACTTCATGCAACGCGGTGGAATTTGTGGAGACCCACAGGAAGGCGTGCACGGCTTTTTGGCTTGGTGCAATGAGTGCGGGAGTGAGTTCAAGCATGCAATCAGCTTCACGTGAATATGAAAATGCCCGAGAAGTAAAGATGCGGCGATGTGCTCAAAGCGGATGGATTTAGAATTTAAAAAAAAAAAAATAATATTTGAAAATTTTTATGAGAGAAAAAATTTATATTGAATAATATTTTTTTTTCCTTTACCTTATCTGCTCTTAATCCTTCAATGTCATCCATTCATCTTTTAGTCCTTATTCTTCTCGTTAGTCTTACATCTAAAAATCATGTAAAACTCCTCCATCCTAATATCGATAAAAAGGCTCTTGTACCTCTCACTAGAGGATCATCCCAAGAATTCTTCTAAAGCCTTATACTAATGGAGAAAAAGGGATTATTCTATGAGCAGCTAGACTAGCAGTCTTAGGAGGGAAGAAGAAATTTTATAACGACACAGAGCGGATTCTATTATTATAAACTTTCTTATATTTTTTTAATGTAATAAATATTATACTTTTTATTAAATTATCATAAGTTCTTTATTTGCTCTTTTATATGCTTTCATTTATGCTTTCTTGTTAGATTAATATTAGGAACAACTTTTACTTTCCAGAGATGCGCCGTGATCTACAGATATGGGGTATACCAAGAAAAAGATAGGTATTTTTCATTAGATTAATCACAACTATTTTAAAAAAAAAAGAAAGAGATACAACTCTATTAGTAGAAAATTAATTCATAATATCGAGATCTTTATTTTTTAATTATATCAATTTTAAGAAAGTTTATTTTTTAAAATCAAAATAAATATTTTTTTTAAATTTTGCAATCTCAATTTAGCCCTAAGTCTCTGAAGATACGATCTTGACTCATCCTACCTACGTAGTGAGTAGAGTTATTTTTGGTGCTATCAATAACTATGTATCAAATTTTGGTCCTAGCCAAGTATCTATCATCCTAGGTAGACCCTTCCTAGCAACAGCTAATGCTTGCATAAATTATAGAACTAGAGTTATGGATATATTTTTTGGGAATAAAAAGCTGAGGTTGAATATTTTTAACGCTACACAGGGACAACCTACATTTGATCACAATAAAATTAATTTACTAGAGAAAATCTTAGAAGACAAAACCCCTACCTTGCTCGACTCAGACCCTTTACATGCATGCTTAATATACTTTGGAGTGGATGATTTCGATATTGATGGGTACACTAAAGAAGTTAATGCATTTTTAGAGCCATCCAATTATAGCACCACTCTTTCTTGGACTGTAAAGTATGAATAATTATCGACTCAATCGAGCCCTCCAATACCATCCCTACAAGCACCACCTATTATAGAGTTAAAGCCTCTTTCTGATACATTGAAGTATTTATTTCTCAAACCTAATGTGATCCTTTCGGTAATCATATCCTCTGACTTAGGAAGACCAACTTGTAGGTGCACTCAAAGAGCACAAAGAAGCCATAGGGTGGATGATTACTTATTTGAAAGGCATTGATCCTTCTGTTCCACTACAAGAAAACTAATTTTTTTGTGACAAAATTATTTGCAATGAAAAAAATTTCATTGCAAATACATGTATTTGCGATGAAAAAGAATTACCATCGCAAATAGTTTTTATTTCTAATGAAAAATATTTTTTATCATAAATAATTCATTATTTACGACAGAAATATTTTTTATGTTGTAAATAATTGATTATTTGAGATGAAAATTTTTCATCACAAATAATCTGCCATAAATATATCATTTAAAAAATTAAAAGATCAAATTATCTGCAATAAAAATTTTTCATCATAAATAATCTACCATAAATAAATTATTTAAAAAATTAAAAGGGCTAGATTATTTGCGATGAAAATTTTTTTATTATAAATAATAGATTATTTATGATGAAAATCAGATTTGCATCATAAATAATCATTATTTATGATAAAAAATTTTTATCATAAATAATCTATCATAAATAAATTATTTAAAAAATTAAAAAGGTTGGATGAAAATTTTTCATTGCAAATAATAGATTATTTACGATAAAATTTTTTCATTGAAAATAATAGATTATTTATGATGAAAATCAAATATCTATCATAAATAAATTATTTAAAAATTTAAAAAGGTCAGATTATTTATGATAGAAAACTAATTTTTATTTATTATAAATAATTATTTATGATAAAAAATTTTTATCGTAAATAATCTGACCAAAATTTTTTATTTACAAGATAGAAAAGGTGGACTATTTTAAAAATAAAAAAGGCAAAGATGCATAATGCATGACCGATGCGATGGGGTTGAGGGGTGCGAGTGCATCCACTATTAGCTGCCCGTAAGTAAATTAATATTTTTTTAATTCTTTTAGTGAGTATCATCATAAAAGATCATCTTGATCTAGCAGCTCAAGCTATGTGATCAATAAAATTTGATTTTGACAGTCATGAACAACCGCATGATGATCTGATAGATAGGAATCACTGATGGATCTAAAAACTTACAAATGATAATTTTTATGATATTTATAGCATACTATTAAAATTTTACTTTAATCAGATGTAATTATCATAGTCAATTTAGTATAAGATGATTTGGATCATTAAATAAGAAATAAGAGATTAAAAGGCCAAATGGCATGTGATTATAAGATGATTTTTTTTAATAAATGATCTTTGCTAGTAGTTTGATCATTTCTATGGTGGTGATCATAAAAGATAAATAAGTATGTATAAACTATCTAAAACTACATATCTCTTGATACACATTGTTAAAGTTCCTAAGCAATTACACTTACGCTTTTGTAAAATGTACTTAACATAGATAATTTATATACGCGGACTTTAGATTTTACAATCACTATCGTATAGATGATTAAAATAGTAGCAAAGATCATTTATCTAAAAAATTACTATATAATCAGACGTTGTTTGGCCTTTCGATCACTTATTTTTTATTTAACGGTCTAAATTATCCCATGCTAAATTAACTATGATAATTGTATCCGATTGAAGTAAAATTCTAGAGTTTGCTATAAATATCACAGAGATCATCATTATAAATTTTTAGATCCATCGGTGATTTCTATCTATCGGATCATCTTGCGATCGTTCATGACCGTCAAAATCAAATTTTATTAATCTACATAGCTAGAGCTATCAGGTCGTGACGATCTTTTATAATGATAGTCGCATGATAATTACTTAAATAATGAATAGTAAAGATGGACTTTAAATTATAAAATTATATAATTTTTTAAAAATATAAAATCTTTTAAAAGAATATAAATTTTTGAAAGAATTAGAAAAAATATTAATTTGCTCGTGGACTAGCTAATAATGGATGCGTTCGCACCCCTCAACTCCATCGCATCGATCATGCATAGCGCATCTTTGCCCTTTTTTTTATTTTTAAAATAGTCTACCTTTTCTACCCTACAAATGAAAAATTTTGATCACATTATTTGCAACAAAAATTTTCCATCATAAATAATAAATTACTTATGATGTAAATTTAATTTTCATCATAAATAATCAATTATTTATGATAAAAATTTTTCATCAAAAATAATCTAATTTTTTTAGCTTTTTAAATGATATATTTATGACAAATTATTTACAACAAAAATTTTTCATCACAAATAATTGATTATTTATGACATAAATTTAATTTTCATCATAAATAATCAATTATTTATGATGAAAACTTTCTATCCTAAATAATCTGATCTTTTTTAGTTTTTAAATAATTTATTTATGGTAGATTATTTATGATAAAATTTTTTTATCATAAATAATTGATTATTTATGATGCAAATTTGGTTTCTATTATAAATAATAAATTATTTATAATAAAAAATTTTCATCATAAATAATTGGATCTTTTTTATTTTTTTAAAAAGATTTATTTATGGCATATTATTTATGATGAAAATCCTAAATAATTGATTATTTATGATGTAAATTTGATTTTCATTGTAAATAACTAATTATTTATGATAAAAATTTTTCATCATAAATAATTCAATCTTTTTTAATTTTTTAAATGATTTATTTATGGCATATTATTTATGATAAAAATTTTTATTTGTAAATAATTGATTATTTATGATGCAAATTTGATTTTCATCATAAATAATCAATTATTTATGATGAATATTTTTCATTGTAAATAATCTGATCTTTTTTAATTTTTTAAATGATTTATTTTTGACACATTATTTATGATAAAAATTTTTCATCATAAATTATTGATTATTTATGATAAAAATAAAATTTTCATCTTAAATAATCTATTATTTGCAATGGAAAAGGTTCGTCACAAATAATCTATTATTTGTGATGAAAAATTTCTATCACAAATAATCCCATCCTTTTAATTTTTGAAATAATTTATTTATGTAACTATTATTAGCAACAAAATATATAATTTTACCATAAATAAGTTTATCAAATATTTTAATATTTTTAAAGAGAAAAGTTTTTTTTAGAAAAATAATTGGTGAGAATTGTTAGTGATGAAAATCTGATTTCTATCGTTAATAATTATTCTAGCGACGATATTTTCATTGCTAATATTACGTCTCTAAAAGTCTTTAAATATCCCACCTCACTACGTGCCTTCTTTCCTGCAAAACCCACTTCTCTCGGTCGAAACCATCTCCTCTCCTCTCTCTCCCCCTCCTCCTAGGCTTCCATTGGCCGGTGACCGCATCTCCCGCTGCCGCCGTCTTTGCTGCCGCTATTATCGCCGTCATTTTTGCTGCTACTGCCATGCTTTAGCTGAAGATAAGTTCCATCTCGATCGGTTAATTTTTTTTTGTTCTTTCGATAGTTTGCACATGCGTAGGTGTTACCGTGTGGTGGTCGATGGTGGACAAAGGGGCACGAGGGGTGGGTGTCGGCAAGTCTTGCATGGCGGTGCTGACGGGCTGGGTGGGAGCCACTGGTGGTGGGAGGCGGAGGGGCACCGTAGGGGGTGGGGGACTGTAGGGGGTTGGGCACCCAGGGGCGGTGGTGATTGATCGAGTGGATAGTTGTAGGTGGTGTAAGGCAGAGGGGCACCATAAGGAGTGGGAGGCCGTGAGGTGTAGGGGCGAAGGGGCGCCGTAGGGGGTGGGGAGCCATGAGGGGTGGGGCATGGAGGGGCGGTGGTGACAGGTCGGGTGGGGGGTCGCGGTTGGTGGGCGGCGGAGGGGCGCTGCAAGGGGTGGGGGGCTACAACAGATGGGGGCCACAGTGGATGGAGGGCCATAGGGGGTGGAGGGTGGAGGGGCGGCGATGATGGGTCAGGTGCTGGGCGGCGGAGGGGCACCATAGGGAGTGAGGGGCCACGATGGATGGGGGTAGAGGGGCCACAAGGGGATGGATTAGTCTTTAATCATTTTTTAAAATTTAATAAATAATAATAATAGTAATAATAATAATAGTTATAGTAGTAGTAAGAATAATAATAATAATAATAATAATAATAATAATAATAATAGTAAAAGTAGTAGTAATAATAATAATAACAACAATAATAATAATAGTAATAGTAGTAGTAGTAGTAATAATAATAATAATAGTAACAAAAATAATAGTAATAGTAGTAATAGTAGTAATAATAGTAGTAGTAGTAATAATAATAGTAATAATAATAATAGTAATAGTAGTAGTAGTAATAGTAGTAATAATAATATTAATAGTAATAGTAGTAATAATAGTAATAATAGAAATAGTAGTAGTAGTGGTAGTAATAATAATTTGGTTGATAAATAAATTTTAAGATAGATTAATAAAATATTTAAAAATAAGTTATTTTTCATAATTAAAATAGTTAGATTTTTAATTATATTTTTATGCTTTTACTTGTTATAATTTAATCTTTTTATTTGTTTAGTCCCTGTATTTTATTATGATTATGATTTAATATTTTAATTTGTATTAGTCGAAAGTACTAATTTTTAATGCATATGAAATATCCGGTCTGGGATTCGGATTGGGATCCGATCAAGGATCTAGGTTGGGATCCTATCCAGGATCGGGTCATGATTCAGATCGGATCTAGATCGAGATTCCATGTTGGATCCAATCTGGGATCATGTCTAGGATCTGTTTCGAGATTCGGATCATAATCTAGGTCAGATCTCGATCAGGATTCAGGTTGGAATTTGGTCCAGGATCCTGTTCGGGATCTAGTTCAAAATTCAGGTCATGACTCAGATGGGATCTCGGTTAGGATCTACGTTAGGATCCGGGTCGAGATTAGTCTGGGATTCGGTCTGGGATCCTATCTGGGATCTAGTCTGAGATCATGTCCCACATCGGGTTCAAGATTTGGATCATGATCCAAGTCAGATCTTGGTCGGGATCCAATTCGGGATCGGGTCGAGATTCAGTCCGAGATCTGGTTGTTGTGGTATCAACTCGCTCTGATACTAATTTATTGGGATATTGACTCACTCCGATACCACTTATTTAGATCTAGTACTAGGATATTACGATAGGAAGAAAGAAGAAAATAAAATAATAAAAGCAATCAAGTACGTGCATCAGTCTAATGGCTCACCTTCATAGGGCATGCAAAGCTTCACTATGAAAGAGAAAATTAGATACAAAAGGAGAACACCCACTCTCAATTCACCGTATACAAATCTCCCTCAACTAAAAGCTACCCTCATAAAAGTTCTCTTAGAATCCCAAGGAGACCCTCAGAACCTATAAGATGCTATGCCCTCATAGCCTCCACACTGGATGCTATGCACCTCTTGCTTCTCTCTTGCGGGCTGCACGTACTCAGTGCTCTGCCAAGCTCCTTTTGGTAGCTACCTAAGCCTCTCTACGTGCCTTTCTTGCCACACGTGCCATCTTTTGCTCCATAGCACCTCAGGCCATTGAATAGGATGAGAATCCTTTTCTCAATAGTTCATAGGAGTCCTAACATGACTCATTCTCCTAATATGAGTCGAACATGTACTTGATGGAGTCTTAGAATATTTTCTGACCTTTAGATCATGACCGCAATCCTCTATGACTGCTGGATCCTAGGATACACGCGCAACTCCCATAGACCCCTTGGATTAATCATAATTTGAGTCCAAACATAAAAAACCTATCATGTTCTATTCGCCTCCATCGAGCCGACTCGTTCAGGGGTCGAGCTGGCTCGGTTGCATCTTGCCTAAACTTCAATTTCTATCTCCCTGAGATAGCTGGCTCGACTACAGTTCGAGCTTGCTCGATCTCATCTGAGCTAGCTCGACCACATATCAGAGCTGGCTCAACTACTGTGCTGAAAAATTGATTCTCTTCTGACCATGGATCGAATTTGAGATGTCAAATCCTAATAATCTCCATCTCAACTCGACATTCGGCCTCCATCTGACTTTGAGAACTTGTGATCCATCTCGCCCCCATGCCCTGGGGCATGCCTGTTGATCATGGATGGGCAAACATGTGAGTTAAGCCAGGCTGCTCGATCCCACCTCTATCATGGACTATCCACTCTGATCAAAGATCTACTCGAGAAAATCTCCTACAGCAAAAGAAATTTTACTTTGTGACATCACCTCTCATCCTCCCGAGTCTTCCATCTCGTGCCCGATCCACCTTCACCTGGAACTCCACCTCGCATTAGGCTCCCTCTGGCTCTTGAAGCTCCATCTCTCACTGGACTTCCTATCATATAGTAATATCCTCTATTCTTCTTCTTTCCTCCAACATTATCCTATTGCCACGCATGATCTTTAGGATTCCATCACCAGCTATCCATCAGTAGCCATTTGAATCCAGTCTGCTCAGTGAGATAATATTCCGTCAGAAATTGGGTATGTATCGGACCTCCCTCAATCTCCTCACTACACCATCATGTGTCTTCCAGCTGACCATCTCGATGCCTCTGATCGCACAGCTCGATCATCCGATAGATAAGCAGTGCCCTCACTGCTCTTTAGAAAGTCAAACAACTCCTCTTTGCAACAAACATGATATGTGCATGCAGAATCTAAAATTTATTGCTAGGAAGAAGTAGATACCTCATCAGATATCTTCAAGACATCATCCTCTAACTCGCTACTGGCTATCGCTATAATAGCCCTCATCCGATCCTTGAGTTGTGGGCAATCCTTGACTCGATGCCCCAACTCATCGCACTTATAGCATCTGATCTTACTTTGGTCTCTCATCTTGGACCTGGATCGTCCTCCTTGCAATTCTCTATCGTTCCATCTACTACCTCCACTACTACAGAACAAACTATGGTAGCGGTTCGTAACCGCTGTCATAGTCCAAAAAACCACTGTCATAAGCTATGCAATTCGCTAACCGCTACCACTGCTGCTGTTGCCATAGGCCTATGGCAGTGGTTCTTGTAGCGGTTAAGAGAATCACTACCATATAGGGCCAATAGCAATGGTTTTGGAACCGCTGCCACAGACCTGATCTATGGCAGCGATTTTGGAACCACTACCATAGGCCAGATCTATGGCTGCGATTTTGGAACCACTACCACAGATCTAAACTATGGCAGCGGTTTTGGAACTACTACCATAGATCTGATCTATGGCAGTGGTTCCAAAATCGCTGCCATAGGTTTAAGCAGCGGTTGATACGTGACTTACGGCCTCGCTTGGCATGCCTATGATAGTGGTTTTGCAACCGCTGTTGTAGCTTTTGAATAATAAAAAAATATAAAATTTTTAACTTTTTATATATTTTATCTGATAAACATAGAGATATATAACATAAAAAAAAATATAAATAAATATTATAAATATAAGAATATTTATAAAATACTTTAATTTTATTGTTGAAAAAAATTATTATAATATTTTTCAAAAAAATACATCAGAAGTCTCCTAAATCTACATCATCATCATCATCGACAGATGGAGCATGAGCTGAAAGAGCTGGAGTTGGAGCCGGAGCTGGAGGGGCTGGAGCTGTAGGAGCTAGAGCTCGAACATCGGCCAATATGTCCTCAAGGCCCGCAAAGTCTGCTCCAAAATGCGAGCTGAGCCTCATCAGTATGACACTCAGGACGCCTTCCAGATGAGATATGTGCTCCTTAGCATGAGCAGCCCATGCCGTAGCCTGATCTGCTCGCTCCAACGTCTCCTCAAGCTACTCCTGACTGACGACTCTAGAAGCATGCGAAGAGACATTCACCTCAGACCAGTAACTTGTCGGTGTATATTTGGACCTGCATCGGATCCTCCCAGAGTGCTCGGGCCCCAAGACCTAAGATAGATGGTTATGGGGGCCAGAGGTGTCTGGGCCCTCGCTCGTGAGTGCATCTAACTACTCTTATAATTATAAATTTAAATAAAATTTTATAAGAAATGTTATAATACTGATCATATATACTAATATATTTATTACTTATAAAAATTCTCATGATCATGGCGTTCATTGGCCTGCTCTTGTTATCCGTATGGCTGGATTGAAAGATCTCGCTATGACTGGGCATCAACCCATTTCTTGTCAGCTATAATAATAGATCAATTTATTAAAAATATAAAAAAAAT
Source organism: Cocos nucifera (assembly GCA_006176705.1). Lineage (NCBI taxonomy): Eukaryota > Viridiplantae > Streptophyta > Magnoliopsida > Arecales > Arecaceae > Cocos > Cocos nucifera. The sequence continues at coordinate 114,703 of QRFJ01001233.1, read as the reverse complement.
ATTAATTTAATTTATAAATAAAGATTCAAATTTTATTATCCCTCTATGCATACGACTGGCCATAGACTCATGACCTAGAGTGTGCGTGTACTCCTGGGCTGTTCGATTTTTCCAGTTATGATGGAAGATAGCCTAACAAGTATTCAAATAAATAAAAAATATTTAAAAAATATTTAAATATAATTTTAAGTATATTAAAAAATTTAAAAATTATAAATTTTACCTCGAACTTCTGGCTCCTCCAATGTCTAACCATCCTCTACCATTGACTCGGGGGACAGTCCTGTATCCAAAGAACAAGCTCCTTCGGAGTATCTCGTCGATGCTCGAACCATCCTCTATGGAGCTTGAACTTGTAGCCCCAGTACAACTCCCCAATATTTTTCAGTCGGCCATCTCGAGCCCTCTCATGATCTAGAAAGTCATACCTCCTCTGCACAAAAGTTATTAAAAATCAGTTACCAAATTATTCTAATCAAACAAAGTGTAAATATATCAAATGCATAAATATAATTAAGATACACTTACCCATATCTCCTTCCATACCCGATCCCTAACATTAGCATCCATCAATCGCCAGTCTATGGGCGATACCAAAATGATGTCGGACTGCCTCACAAGCACTCTAAAAAAGGAATGCATCTTTCGCATGGTCTCCTCTACTGGCCTCTCCTCCGTATTACACTGCACCATCACTTGATGCTGACGGTTCCACATATGCGGCATGCATGTGGGATCGTGAAATGTCCTACTAGATGATGCATCGACAATGAAAATATGTTATTCAAATATATAAATGTACAAATACTATACAAAAATAAAAAATAAATAACATAATAAAAATGTACACTCAGATGCCGATGTTGAAGCATGTGTCAGAGATGTGGCTGACGGTGAAGGCTAGATGCTGGTGGATGGAGTATGCTCTGACTGCGACTCAGATGTGGAGCTCTGTACAGTCTATCGAGGGGCAGGGGTGAAAGCTAGATGGCATTTTGGTGCCATCGTTGTGAGCTCAGAAGTGGCACTCCCAAGTCTTAAAAACATGAGAAGATAGGTCATGGAAAGACGAGAGCGAGCCGGAAGAAGAATCAGCCTTAATAGCAAAGTTTAGAAACTGGGCCGACTCACCCTAAGACTGAGTCAGCTTAATTGAGAATTGGGTTGGCTCAGTCTAGGACTGGGTCGACTAAGTCTCAGAGAAAAATTCAGATAGAAAGTAGCATTTTCGAGCTGTTGGCATGGTACACAACTGGGTCAGCTCAGTTCCAACCAGACTGAGCCCACCTAGTCATAGGTTAACCAGCTCAGTCTGAAACTAGGTTGGCTCAATTTTCGTGGATTATTATTTTGTGTACGTGGGTTGTTTGGGTTTGAAAAATTTTTCTATGAGCTTGGACTTGACCCTTTGTAAAGTATATATACTGAAAATAGGTCAATGTTGTAAGAGTGCTGAAATATACTGAATAAAAGCTCTTTTCTTCTAAAAATCTCTTCTTCTCTATTTCTTGAATTATTTGATCATGCTTTCGCATTAATTTTTGAAAAGTACTTTCTTATTACTTGGCTAATCACCGACGGCCATATCAATCCGTGTCGGAAGAGCGTGTATTTTCGATATTTGGTATCAGAGTGGTGTTGCATGGAAGAAAGGAAGAGACCTAGGGTTTACTATATCTAGGATCTATTGCACCAGATTTTATCCTAAAACTTCTAGTTTGCTTCGTGGTTGTCTCTAGATTAAGGTGGAGATTGTTTACACAAAGAAACAGTGATACAGAAGTTTGGAAAGAGGATCTAGGACTAGTTAGATCTTCTTTGAAGGATAGTTTTGCTGGTGTGTGAGATCGTGAAGGATGTTAGGGATCTATTCTTGACTTGTTTGAAGTCATAGGATCAAATGGATTTAAGGTAGATTTTGAGAAGTTCGATGGCAAGGAGAACTAATAAGCACCATAAATTCATCAATAAAAGTATTAATTTATTAATTAATTTATATTAATTTTTAAAAATTAATAATTAATTTATATATAATTTTTAAGAAATTAATATTTTTATTAATTAAAAATTAATTAAAAAATAATAAAAAATAAAAAAATAAAATTTTATAATCAATGGAAAGAGTTTATTTTTTTGATCATAATAAAATAAATTTTACATAAAACAAAGCTAAAATGAAGAAGATATAAATTTCTAAAGAAATAAAATAAATAAAAAATTAAATGAAAATAACATATGGCTCAGCCAGCTCAAGCCACCGTGTCATATCAGTCGGTGCATCCAAATGCACCGAGCCAAGCTGATAAGCCAGCATGTCAAGCCAGTCATGCAAGCCGACTCAGTCATGGAAGCCATCAGCCGATCCATGATCCAGGCATGGACCACTAGCTCAGCAGAAACAGGCGAATCAAGATGCGACATTTGGTGGACCTAGACCCTTAAAGGGTCCACAAAAATCTATCATGGCTCATAGAATATTTTAGTCTTTTCACTTAGCGATAGGAGCACTGATTGGCTGCGGTGTGTGGTGCGGCCGGTCCATGCGATCCATGGAAACAGTAATTGCGCGATCGGATGGCTGCGGTAGCTTACGGTCAAGATTGGACGGTTGAAGGAGTTTCTCTACATCAGACTTCATGCAGATCACTATCCAATGGCAACGCTTGATCCAGGGGATGATCCGACGGTCCAGAACACTCCTGGCGGTGATCGGGACTCCCGACGCATGATTTGCGGCTAGATTTTCTCCATCAATGCACAATCGGACAGCCAGAATTTAATCCGACCTGATCTGGGCTGATATGCATTCGATTTTGATGATTTTTGGTTCGTTGGATTTTTATTAAATGGCTAGATTTTACCAGACTTACCAGATTCGTATCAAAGCTATTTTAGTCCAAATTTTATTTGGATTTCTTTATATTTTGATGATTAAAAAGGCTATTAGTCCCACATTGCCTCCAAAAAAAATATCTAGCCCTCCTAGCTCTATAAAAAGGACCCCAGGCCTCCAGAAATCAACAGATCTGATGAGAGAAAAGCCAAGGTACAGGGTGGAAGCCAAGCTCAGGATTAAAGGTTGCTTCAAAGCTACAGTGCTAAGAAGAAGAGCCAGTCTTCTATGCCATCTCTATGCCTACGCTGATCTACGATCTTCTTCTAGTTTTTTTTCTTTAATTTCTTGTATTTAAATTCTGCATTTAAATTTTATTTATTTTCTTTAATTTCTTGTATTTAAATTATGCATCTAAGTTTTAATTTTAATAAAGAAAGCTTTATTGCTCTTTTCAATTCTAGCTCTTTAAATTAATTATTCTTTATTGCTCTTTAATTTTATTGCAAGTAACTGCTAAGATCTAAATAGTGGATCTTAGTACCAAATTTATTTTTGCATAATTTAAATTTTGCTATTTTCCAACTTTAATTTTTAGAAATCCTTCTTTTCTTTTCTTTTAAAAAATATAATAAAATAAAAAATTAAAGATTTTAGAATTAAATCATTATCTCTCTATGGATTCGACTCGACTCACTACTCTCTTCATAATTTTTTATTAATTTAAAAAAGTAAAAAGTTAAATTTAAAGTGATAAATATGGTGGCTTAACGACAACATCGCGTTCCTATCAAGTTTTTGGCATCGTTGCTGGAAAGGCATAAAAATTAAAATTTTTTAATTTCTTTAATTTTTTTTATTGCCTTCTAATTATCATTTTTTATTTATTTTATGAAAAAAAATAGAGAAAAGAACAAAGAAGATTAGGGCATGAACAAAACTCTCAATCCTATTTGGTGAGATCATTCCTAAACCCTAAATCTCTTTTCTTATTTTTAATATTTATTTTATTTTTAAATTAATTAAAAATTATCTACTTAAACCTAATTAAAAATCTCATTCCAAGATTAGAAACCCTAATTATTTAGAGAATCTATCATATTAGTTTTATTTTTTTTATTTATTTAGTTTTTTAGTGATTCCTGGAGGCAAGGTAAGCCTTTCAGAATTTAATTAGTTGCATGCATCTAGTTTAAATTGCATAAGACTCTTTGATTGAAATTTTTTTTTATGCATATTTATATTAAATCAAATTAAGGATATAACCCATTAAACAAGATAAGGTAGAAATTTGATCATCCTTCCTTGGTCCACAAACAACCAACCAGCATCATGCATTAATCCAAACCTTAATTCTTAAAATCAATTAGACATCAATCCTTAAGGATATTCGAGCTTAATAGGACAAAAAAATCCTAAGAGTTGAACCAAGTTAGGGTTAATTAATTTGACTGATGTCTAGAAAAGTGGTTCAGGGATGACTAGGCTCAAAGAAAGGTGGTTACTTAATTGATTCCGTTCGCTTACCTGGCCAAGCATAATTGGTGTCTAAGGCAAGCAACGGGAGGACTCCCATTGACCTTATACTTACCTGGCCAGCTGATTGGTTGATCTTCTACTTAGAGGGCTCGAAGGTGATCTTGGTAGTTAGGAGCTATCTGGACCTAAGATAATCCTTAGTCAAGATTGATTGCCTAACTTATTTGCTAAATAACATCAAACACAAACCACAAATTAACTCTTCTCTCTATCATCTCTAGATTTAAGACTCCTTAGGATTATTCTTTAGAACCCTCTTCTTTCTTTCTCTCCTCTTTTCTTAAAAAAATAAAATAAAATAAAATAATATATATATCTTAAACCATATATTGGGTTGCACTAGTACATGCACGGTAGAAGATCGCTTTTACCTGACCTAGTTAAACCAAATCCTGAAATTGAAAGACTAATTCATATAAGATCAGATAATCAAATGGCTGAAAATCGTGAAGAACCACCTAGGCAGATGAAGGAATACTTTATTCCTTCCACCTACAATCCATCGACTTGCATCCACTTACCTGATATCCCTGCTAGCCACTATGAGATCAAGTCGACCACAATCCAGATGCTCCCATCTTTTTATGGGAATACCAATGAAGACCCTTACAAACATCTGGATGAATTCTTAGAAATCTGCTCTACGGTAAAAATTCAAAATTTTTTTGATGATGCCCTTAGACTGACCTTGTTCCCTTTCTCATTAAAAGATAAAGCCAAGTACTGGCTTGGCACATTAGGAAGAATAATTCAAACATGGGCAGAGATGCAACATGAATTCCTTAAGAAATTTTATCCCATAGGACGAACCAATACTATGAGGCGAGCCATCACAGGATTTGCTCAGCTTCCAGGGGAACAAATTCATGAATCATGGGAAAAAGACTTAAGAAACTTCTTAGAAAATGCCCACACCATGGTCTATCTAAGTGGCAAATTGTACAAGCTTTCTATGAAGGTTTAGGAGATCAATATAAGCAGATGGTTGATGCATCCTGTGGAGGTGCATTCATGAGCAAAAGTGAGGATGAAGCTTATACCTTGTTTGAAATCTTAAGTGAAAACTCTATTAACCATGCTTCATTATCCTCTTATGAAAGATCAATTTCTCAACAAAAACAAGGGCAGGAATTTATGAGATCAAAACTCCAGAACTTAATTCTAAGACAGACTTGAACATAATAGCACAAAAATTAGATAAAGTCGATCTTATTGCCCAGAAATTAGATCAATTCCTAAATCTAGGTCAACAATCTCCTGCACAATACACACCAGCTTCTAATTATCAGGAGATTTGCTCTATTTGTGCTAGTCCAACACATCATGTAAGCGAATGTCCCATGGCTGCACAATTACCACCTCTTATCCAAGAACAAGTCCAAGCTGCTCAAGGTTACTCCAAACCACTTAATGACCCATATTCAAATTCATATAATCCTGGTTGGAGAAACCATCCTAATTTCTCTTGGAAACCACAACAGACTCAGGCTCAGACCCAAATCCCACCAGTCCAAAATTATCAAAATAGGCCCCAGTACCAGAACTATGCCTATAATAAGGGACAACCTAGTCAGTCTTCTCAACCACTGCATTATAATCAACCCTCATACCCACCTCCTCATCAACAGACCAATCTAGCCGATGATAAATTCAATCAACTTCAATAATTGATTCTAAGCCAACAACAATCAATTCTGACCCAACAATAATCAATTGCCAGGCTAGAAGCTCAAATAGGATAATTAGCTGAGTCTAGCATGAGGAGAGAACCAGGTCAATTACCAAGCCAACCAATTGCAAATCCTAAAAATAATCCATCCAATGTCTATCAACCACCTGGATTTACTCATCCATCTAACATTCCACCTAAGAATCCCTAATTAGAAAATGTTAAAGCAATATCTAAACTTAGAAGTGGTAGGATTCTTAAGGACCCATGCCAAGACCAGGTGATAGGGACTAAACTGATGAAAAATTTAAAGAAGAGGTTAGTACTGAAACTAATCATATAGAAAAACCTAAGCTTAGAATTGGTACTAATAAAATAAATAAAGGAAAGAAGAAAATAGATGATTTACCTGAGACCTATAAACCCAAAGCCCCGTTCCCTTTGGCCTTAGAAGCAGGCTCTTCTCGTAAAAAGCAAGAAGCACGCAACAAGAAGCTAATGGAACTATTTAAATAAGTTCATATTAATTTACCCCTCCTCAATGCAATTCAGCATGTCCCAGCCTATGTTAAATTTCTTAAAAAACTTTGCACCCAAAAGCATGAGCCATGAACCACCAAAAGAGTTATGCTATCTGAGGATGTAAGTGCAGTCCTGTTAAATCCAATACCTCAAAATATGAAAGATCCTAGTGCTCCCTTAATTTCATGTGTTATAGAAGGCATAATCTTTAACCGAACATTACTAGACTTAGGACCTTGTGTGAACCTACTTCCAACCTTGGTTTATGAAAAATTTGGGATTGGAGAATTAAAACCCACATCAGTTATTTTGTAATTAGTTGATAGATCTATAAAAACACCGCATGGTTTGATTGAGGATGTTCTAGTTAGAGCAGACAAATATTATTTTCCTGTAGACTTCCTCATACTTGATATGGAACCATCCCAAGAACTTAACCAGAATCCCATAATTTTAGGACATCTATTCTTAGCGACTGCCAATGCCAATATCAACTGTAAGATAGGAGCTATGGACATTTCTTTTAGGAATCAAAAAGTAAGAATTAATATTTTTAATACCCCAAAATACACTCAAGAGGAGGAAGACTGTTTTGTAATTAATCGGGTAGATGAAATAGTTGAATCTAATTCCTTCTTAGATTTACTGCAAGATGATGAACCCACTGAAGAAACTCAAACTCAGGAAGTAAATGCCCTACTTAATTCACCTCAACCATCACATTCATTACTTTGGTCAGTAAAAGTTGAGCCCTTACCCGAGCGAAAAATTGAACCATTACGTCCTTCAATCCAGGCCCCACCACAACTTGAACTAAAACCTTTACTTAAATCACTTAAGTATATATTTTTAGGATCAAAGAAAATCCTACCGGTAATAATTACTTCCAACTTAACTACTGAATAGAAAAACCAATTGGTAAATATTCTAAAAACATATAAGGAGGCCATAGATTGGACCGTCACTGATTTAAAAGAAATTAGTCCATCAATATGCATGCACTATATCTATATAGAAGATAATGCCAAACCAACTCGAGAGATGCAAAGACAGCTTAACCCTAACATGCAAGAAGTAGTCAAGAAAGAGGTAATTAAATGGTTAGATGCTAAAATTATTTATCCTATCTTTGACAGCCACTGGGTGAGTCCCACACAAGTTGTTCCAAAGAAATCTAGACTCACGGTTGTCCGCACTAAACATGAAAATTAGTACCAACATGACTTTCCACTAGGTGGCTGTCTGTATAGATTATAGAAAACTCCATACAACCATCCGAAAAGATCATTTTTTCTTACTCTTTATCGATCAAATCCTAGAAAGACTAGCAGGCCAATAATACTTTTGCTTTTTAGATGGATACTCAGGATACAATCAGGTAGCAATCTATCCAGGAGATCAGGAAAAGACCACCTTTACATGTCCCTATGGAACCTTTGCTTTCCGTAGAATGCCATTCGGATTATGTAATGCACCTGCGACTTTTCAAAGGTGCATGATGTCAATATTTTCAGACATGATAGGAGATTTCTTAGAAATATTCATGGATGACTTTTCAGTCTTTGGAGAATCTTTTGAGAGTTGCCTCAATAATTTGAAGAAAATATTAAAATGATGTATTGAGGCTAATCTAGTGTTAAGCTGGGAAAAGAGCCACTTCATGGTTCAAGAGGGGATCATTTTAGGACATATAGTATCTAAGAAAGGGATTGAGGTAGATAAAGCTAAAGTTGAACTAATTTCTAAACTTCCTCCTCCCACTTCTGTCAAACAAATTCGATCTTTTCTTGGCCATGTAGGATTCTATCGTCGCTTCATCAAAGAGTTCTCTAAAATTTCTCATCCTTTGTGTAATCTGCTCGCTAAGGATGTTTCTTTTAACTTTGATGAAAATTATCTTAAAGCTTATGAAATCTTAAGAGAAGCTGTGACCAAAGCTCCAATCATACAACCTCCTAATTGGTCACTACCTTTTGAAATTATGTGCGATGCCTCAGACTTTGCCATAGGAGCTGTCCTGGGCCAAAGGGTAAACAAATATCCTGTAGTGATCTATTATGCTAGTAGAACTCTGAATGAAGCACAAATGAATTATACCACCACTGAAAAAGAGTTGCTAGCCATTGTGTTTGCCCTAGAAAAGTTTAGATCATATCTATTAGGATCAAAAATCATAATTTACTCGGATCATTCAGCCTTGAGATACCTGCTCTCAAAGAAAGATGCTAAACCATGATTAATTAGATGGATCTTACTGCTACAAGAATTTGATATTGAAATTCGAGATAAGAAGGGATCTAAAAATATTGTAGCAGACCATCTGTCTAGGATCCTAGTTAAAGATAGTGAACCTATATCAATCAGAGAATCTTTTTTAGATGAACAATTGTTAACAGTTTCACATACAAAGACTCCTTGGTTTGTAGATATTGTCAATTACTTAGTCATAGGATAAATTCCTGATGGCTGGTCTAAGAATGAGAAAGGATCGATTCTTTGCTCAAATCAAATATTATTTTTGGGAAGATCCTGAGCTTTTTAGAATTTATGCTGATCAAATCATTCGTAGATGTGTTCCTGAATCTGAACAATTGAGTATCTTACAATTTTGTCATACCCTTGCTTGCAGAGGATATTTTTTTCTGAACGAAAAACTACAGGCCAAAGTATTGCAGAGTGGTTTTTATTGGCCAACATTATTTAAGGATGCCCATACTTTTAGTCAGGAGTGTCTTTAAGTGTCAAGCCTTAGGGAATATTTCAAAGAAAGACATGATGCCTTTAAACCCCATCTTTAGTAGTAGAAATTTTTGATGTATGGGAAATTGATTTTATGGGACCTTTTCCACCTTCCAATGGATTTGAATACATTTTGGTAGCTGTCGATTATGTTTCTAAATGGATTGAAGCAATAGCAACACAAACCAATGATCATAAAGTAGTCTTAAAATTTATTCAGAAGAATATCTTTTCTAGGTTCGGATTTTCACGTGCTATCATTAGCGACGGAGGTACCCATTTTATAAATCACCAATTTTGAACTTTATTACAAAAATATGGGGTGACACATAAGATAGCTACACCATACCATCCGCAAACAAGTGGTCAGGTAGAAGTATCTAATAGGAAAATTAAGAATATCTTACAAAAGACTATTAGGCCTGATCGAAAAGATTGGTCAGATCGATTAGATGATGCATTATGGGCCTATAGGATAGCTTATAAAACCCCTATTGGAATGTCTTCCTATAGATTAATCTATGGAAAAGCATGTCACCTTCCGGTAGAACTTGAACATAAAGCATATTAGGTAATAAAATAATTAAATTTTAATTTAAATCAAGCTGGTTCCAATCGGATGTTACAATTGAGTGAATTAGAAGAGTTAAGGTAAGAAGCTTATGAAAATTCAAAAATCTATAAGGAGAAAATGAAAGCCTTCCATGATAAATATATTTCAAGGAAAACCTTTGAATCAAATCAACAACTTTGGTTATTTAACTCAAAGCTTTGATTATTTTCTAAAAAATTAAAATCCAGATGGGATGGACCTTACATAGTTAATCACGTATTTTCATGTGGTGCAATCAAGCTCTATGATTCTAGGACTAAAAATTTCTTTAAGTTAAATGGTCAAAGGCTTAAACCATATATCGAATGGATATCATTAAAGCGAAATGTTGACCAAGTACAATTAACAGAATCATAATGAATTAAACTGCATTTTGTCTGGCTGAAGACAATAAACTTGGCGCTTGTTGGGAGGCAACCCAATACTTCTTGAATCTAATTTATTCTAATTTCTTTTCTTTTTAGGCTAAGCTGGAGAAGGAGTAAAAAGCTAGAGAAGGATAATAAGCTTCAAGACCCATGCTAAATAAATAAACATAATTTACATCCTTTTATTTATTTTCCCTCTCTATTGAGGACAATGTCAATTTAGTTGGAGGATAAAAAAATAAAAAAAATAAAAAATAAAAAATAATAATAATAAAATATATATATATATAATATAAAAAAATAAAAAAATTAATAAAAAAATAAATAATAATATATATATAATAATAATAATCAAATTTTAAAACTATTTTAAAATTTTTTTGGATAAACCATATTTCAGAAAAGAGAATCTTAAGCAAAATAAATTAGAAAAAGTAATAAAGTTAGAAAGTATTAACTAATAATGGTAGCGAGTTAAGAAGTAGATTACTTGGTCAGACTATTAGCAGCCTACTTAGGTCATTTAAAGGCTAACGATACTTCTAATTGCACATGCACACTAATGAAGCACAGTAGGTGTTGATTATAAGGCTAAACTGAGGATTCAATTATCACTATAAATTAATGATTTATATATACCTCAATTAAAGAAACTTGAATTTAAGAAAAGAGCTACCTACTTAAATAAAAAAAAGTGTAAAACATAGAGTATATGTGGATTGTCCTAAACTAGAACTCTACACCTAAGTCAAGTGTAGAAGTTCACATCAAACGATGAAGCGAAGGCTAGGATGCTCAGCATAATTTTCAAAAAAAAAAAAAAGTAGTGTGAAAGCTACCTTAATTCATGCACTTAACTTGGAAGTACATAGAAAACTAACCAAAATAGGTGATAAAAGAAGATTCATTTGTCCTTTGAATCAACACCCAAATGCTAAGTTAGTATTCACGAAACCAAGTGCTGAAAATATTTAGATGAACTCTAAAAAAGTTTCTGATTAATCTACCATGAAATTACTTCTGAAACTCAATACTTAGTTAGTGATACTATCTAAACTTTTGATCTTAAATCCTAGATCTATTCTTATGAAGGAGGATCTCAATGAAATATGGTAATTGATCTAAATTAAATTATTTCTTTACTCAAGGATGAGCAAAGCTTAAGTTGAGGGGTGTGATAAGCATAATAAATTCATCAATAAAAGTATTAATTTATTAATTAATTTATATTAATTTTTAAAAATTAATAATTAATTTAAATATAATTTTTAAAAAATTAATATTTTTATTAATTAAAAATTAATTAAAAAACAAAAAAAATAAAAAAATAAAATTTTATAATTAATAGAAAGAGCTTATTTTTTTATCATAATAAAATAAATTTTACACAAAATGAAGCTAAAATGAAGAAGATATGAATTTCTAAAGAAATAAAATAAATAAAAAAATTAAATGAAAATAACATATGGCTCAGCCGGCTTAAGCCACTGTGCCATATCAGTCGGTGCATCTAAATGTGCCGAGCCAAGCTGACAAGCTAGCACACCAAGCCAGCCATGCAAGCTGACTCAGCCACGAAAGCCGTCAGCCGATCCACGATCCAGGCGTGGACCGTCAGCTCAGCAGAAACCGACGAATCAAGATGCGACATGTGGTAGACCTAGATCCTTAAAGGATCTACAGAAATCTATCATGGCTCATAGAATATTATAGTCTTTTCACTCAGTGACAGGAGTGCTGATTGGCTGCGGTGTATGGTGCGGCCGGCCCATGCGGTCCATGGGAACAGTAATTGCACGATCGGACGACTGCGGTAGCTTACGGTCAAGATTGAATGGTGGAGGAAGTTTCTCTACATCAAACTTCACATGGATCACCATCCAATGACAGCGCTCGATCCAGGAGATGATCCGATCGTCCAGAACACTCCCAATGGTGATCAGGACTCCCAATGCATGATTTACGATCAGATTTCCTCCATTAATGCACGATCGGACGGCTAGAATTTAATCCAACCTGATCTGGGCCAATATGCATTTGATTTTGATGATTTTTAGTTTGTTGGATTTCTATTGAATGGCTAGATTTTACCAGACTTACCAGATTCATATTAGAGCAGTTTTAATCCAAATTTTATTTAGATTTTTTTATATTTTGATGATTAAAAAGGCTATTAGTCCCACATTACCTCCAGAAAAAATATCCAGCCCTCCTAGCTCTATAAAAAGGACCCCAAGCCTCCAGAAATCAACAAATCTGGTGAGAGAAAAGCCAAGGTATAGGATGGAAGCCAAGCTCAGGGTTAAAAGTTGCTTCAAAGCTATAGTGCTGAGAAGAAGAGCCAGCCTTCTACGCCATCTCTACGCCTATGCTGATCTGCGATCTTCTTCTAGTTTTTTTTTTCTTGAATTTTTTATATTTAAATTTTATATTTAAGTTTTATTTTTTTTTTAAATTTTTTGTATTTAAATTCTGCATCTGAGTTTTAATTTTAATAAAAAAAACTTTATTGCTCTTTTTAATTCTAGCTCTTTAAATTAATTATTCTTTATTGCTCTTTAATTTTATTGCAAGTAACCGCTAAGATCTAAATAGTGGATCTTAGTACCAAATTTATTTTTATATAATTTAAATTTTGCTATTTTCTAACTTTAATTTTTAGAAATCTTTCTTTTCTTTTCTTTAAAATAAAAATAAAAAAATAAATAAATAAAAGATTTTAGAATTAAATCATTGCCTCTATGTGGATTCGACCCAACTCACTACTCTCTTCATAATTTTTTATTAATTTAAAAAAGTAAAAAGTCAGATTTAAACTGCTAAACATGGTGTCTTAATGACAACATTGCGTTCCTATCAGAAACTTTATTCTATGGCAGAAAAGAGTAAAGGACTTATTAGTTCAGCAGAGGATCTACAAGATCTTGACAAAAGAAAGGTCGGAAAAGATCTGTGCTGAGGATTAGGAAGAGTTGAAGAAAATTGCTTTTAGCACAATCCAGATGTGCTTGGCTGATCAGGTTTTACCCGAGGTTTGCATAGAAATTATGACAAAGAGGCTCTAGGAGAGACTAAAGAACACATACATGGGGAAGAACATGACGAATAAGCTGTGGTTGAAAAAATAGCTATATAGTCTGAGGATGTCCGAAGGTGAAGATCTTGTTGCACATATCCAAAAGTTCAATCAAATGTGTTTTGAGGTGGTGAGTTTGGATATGAAGATCGATAAGGAGGATCGGGCATTGCTGCTATTATGTTCTCTCCTAGGTTCGTATGATGGTCTCATAACAACTTTAGTTTATAAGAAGGAGATCCTAAACTATAATGAGGTTGTTGGTGTGCTCAGATCAAATGAGCAAATGAAAAAGATCTATAAGGGAGACTCTAAGTCTGAGATCTTGGCTGTGAAGGAAAGATAGGAAAGATCAAAGAAAAAGATAAGAGAAAAATCTAAGGATAGATCAAAGTCTCGCAATCAGAGGAAGATGACATTGAAATATTATAAATGTCATCAACCTGAACATCTAAGGAGAGATTATCCCCTTTTGAGATCAGAAAAAGGAAAGGCTAGTAAGAAAGATGATACAACTTCTATGAGCAGTAGAGGAGACTTGCTAGTTGTATCAGATGGATCCATAGAGTATGATACTATATGGATATTGGATTCAGTATACTCGCACCACTATACTTCTCATCGAAAGTGGTTTGCTACCTACTAGAAGGCCAATGGTAGAAGTGTCAGCCTTGGAGATAATCACCCATATAAAGTAGCTAGAATTGGCTCTATCAAGGTGAGGATGTACGATGAGATTATTCATACATTATCAAATATCAGGCATGTACCAGAGTTGAAAAAGAATTTGATTTCTTTGGGCTACTTGGAGGAGTAGGGTTATGCTTTTAGTAGCTAGGCTGGGAGTGGATGTCTGAAAATTTTCAAGAAAGCTTTGGTGGTGATAAGAGGTAGAAGACTGAGCAACAATCTTTACAGAATAAAAGACTTAGTGGTAAATGATAGTGTAGAGGTGCTAGCAGCGGCACAAGAAGAGCAGATTTTATATCAGCTGTGGCACTATCAGATGGATCATATGAGTGACCATAGGCTCACTGAACTAAGCAGAAGAGGTATGATCCCAGCCCTAAAGAAGGAGGGCACAGATCTTTATGAGCCATGCATCTTTGGCAAATAGCATAGGATGAAGTTTGCCAGAAGTACCAAGTACAGTGAGGGAGTGCTAGATTTAGTGCACTTGGATGTATGGGCACCAGCTCCTGTATCAACTAAAGATGGGGCAAAATACTTTATCATTTTCATTGATGATTTCTCAAGGAAGGTGTGGGTTTATCTGATCAGAAAAAAATTAGAAGTGTTTGCCCGATTCAGAGCCTAGAGAGCTGAAGTAGAGAAGGAGTCAGGGAGACAGGTGAAGTGTCTGAGGTCGGATAATGGAGGAGAGTATACTAGCCTAGAGTTTAGGAGGTACCGTGAGGAAAATGGCATCAAATGCCATTACACGGTGAAGATGACTCCCCAGCAGAACGATGTTGCGGAAAGGATGATCCAGACACTAACCGAGAAGGTACGGAGTTTGAGGCTGCAGACATCACTTCTAAAGTTCTTTTGGGGTGATGCTCTAACTTTTTTTTGTTTTCTTGTGATAGGTCCCCTCATTATAAGCTAATTGAAGGCATTCTAGAGGAGGTCTAGAGTGAAAAGAAGGTGGAGCTTGGCCATCTGAAAGTCTTCAGTTGCATAGCCTATGCACATATGGAGGCAACCGAGAGGAGCAAATTGGATCCGAAATCTCAAAAGATGATATTTATAGGATATCCATAAGGAGTCAAGGGATACCTGTTGTGGAACTCAGGTACAAAAGTCAATGATCAGCAGGAATGTTATCTGTGATGAGAAGAGCATCTTGAGGAGGTCTAGGATAGATGGAACTAGGAAAACATAGGTGAACAATGGTGGCTAGTCAGAGAATGATGGCATGCAGGTTACATTCACTTACAGGAGTGTTCCTGTTGAGGTGGAGCTAGGCAAAAAAGTATTATCTCAGATTGAAAATCAGCGCGAAGGGCCTGCAGTTCAGACATATGTTCAGGAGCAGCCACAGACATCAGACAGAGATGTGCCAGTGGGAGTGGCTTTACACAAGCCCTAGCATACTATTTGGAGATCAGTCAGATATGGCATTGATGAGGTTATCTCCTATGCACTCATCACCACTAATGGAGATCCAAGAAATTATGCAGAGGCCATGGAGAGTGAGGATCATGATTCATGGATATAGGTCATGATGGAGGAGATGGAATCACTTGAGAAGAATCAGACATGGCAGCTGGTGGATCTTCCAAAGGGTGCTCGATCTATTGGCTCAAAGTGAGTGTTCACAAAGAAAGAAGCACCTTTAGAATAAGGTGGAGTCAGATTCAAAGTAAGGCTGGTAGCAAAGGGATACTCATAAAGGGAAGGGATTGACTACACATAAATTTTCTCTCCTATAGTGCATCATACATCTATTCGAGTTTTGCTGTCACTAGTAGCATGGCATAACATGAAATTGAAACAGATGGACGTGAAGACGGCCTTCCTTCATGGAACTTTGGAGAAAAGAATCTACATGAAGCAGCTAGATGGTTTCATGGAGATGGGACAGGAAGAAAAGGTGTGTTTACTCAGAAAGTCTTTATATGGCTTGAAATAATCTCCTCGTCAATGGTATCGAAGGTTTGATAGCTTTGTCTTGAGCTTGGATTTCAGCACATGTGAACATGATTATTGTATCTATGTCAAGGATGTAGATGAGGAGGATGTCCTATACCTATTATTATATGTAGATGATATATTTATAGCTAGTAGAAGCATGGATGCTATGAAAAGGTTGAAATGGGCATTATCATCTGAGTTTGAGATGAAGAATTTGGGTCCAGTTGAGAAAATCCTTGGAATAGAGATTTGCAGAGATAGGTGCAAAGAAGTGCTCCATTTATCATAAGAAAAATATGTCTAGAAGGTTCTAGAGAGGTTTAGGATGGAGAAGGCCAAACCTATAGAGACGCCATTATGGAGCCATATGTCTCTCTCCAAGTTACAAAGCCCTCAGTCAGAAGAGGAGAGAGAGTATATAGAATGAGTTTCTTATGCAAATGCTGTAGGTAGTATGATGTACACTATGGTGTACTATATATTAGATATAGCACATACAGTGAGCACGGTCAGTAGATACATGGCTAACCCTGAGAAGGAACACTGAAAAGCATTGAAATGAATATTGAGATATCTACATGGAACAAAGGATTATGGTTTGGTATTTGGTGGGCAGCCAAAAAGATTTGGAGAATAATCTATGAAGATGTGTAAAGCTTCAGATCCTCTGGAAGGATTTGTTGATGCAAATTATGTTGGTGATCTTGATACAAGGAGGTTTACTACTTGATACCTCTTCTATATATATGGTGGACCGGTGTCTTGGAGATTAATCCTTCAGCCAATCACGATCTTATCTACCATAGAGGCTGAGTATGTTGGGATAACGGAGGCTGTAAAGGTAGCCCTTTGGCTTAGAAGGCTGATTGATGAGTTGGGGGTGGAGCAGAGCAAGGTTACACTATTCAGTGATAGTCAGAGTGCTCTGCTGTTGGCACAGAACCTAGTCTATCATGTGTGCACAAAGCATATAGACATGAGATACCATAGGATCAGAGAGCTAGTGGAGAAAGGTGAAGTAGAACTAATGAAGGTTCATACCAAGGAGAATATGCACTCACAAAGGTACTCCCTAGTGATAGCTTTCAGAGATGTGTGGCACGGATCGATCTGTTGAGAAGAGATGAGTTCACAAGGACTTGGAAGCACCAAGATAGAGAATGTGAGCTTAGAAGTGACACTCCCAAGTCTTGAAAACATGATAAGATAGGTCATGAAAAGATGGAAGCGAGCCGGAAGAAGAATCAGTCTTAATAGCAAAGTTCAAAAACTGGGCCGACTCATCCTGAGACTGAGCCGGCTCAGTTGAGAACTAGGCCGGCTCAATCCAGGACTGGATTGGCTAGGTCTCAGAGAAAAATTTAGATAGAAAGCAACATTTTTAGGCTATTGGAATGATACACAACTGGATCCATTTTTGGACTGTTGGCGTGATATACAACTGGATCCATTTTCAATCATAGGTTAGCCGGCTCAGTCTGAAACTAGGCCAGCTTAGTTTTCGTGGGTTATTATTTTGTGTATGTGGGTTGTTTGGATTTGGAGAGTTTTTCTATGAGCTTAGACTTGATCCTTTGTAAAGTATTATACTGAAAATAGGTCAAGATTGTAAGAGTACTGAAATATATTGAATAAAAGCTCTTTTCTTTCAAAAATCTCTTCTTCTCTATTCCTTGAATTATTTGATTATGCTTTCACATTAATCTCTGAGAAGTACTTCCTTGTTGCTTGGCTAATCACTGATGGCCATGCCGATCCGTATGGGAAGAGCGCACATTTTCGATAATCATGACCTACAATGTTAATCAACATTAACCAATATAACATGTTGAACAATAATATTAGTAATACATCAATAAATGGACTCTAATAATTTATACCAGAATGTTGAAGTCATCGTCTAGTGGCATCTACAATATGGACATCACCATCACTCCTGACAAATGTATCTAAGATCTCGATAGTACTAGATAAGTTTTATTCTAGAGGAGCACTTTACATGCATGGTCCAATATCGTCATCAACTTCAGTATCATCAAAAATATGCCTAGGCATCATTCTCACAACAACACCCCATTGAGGCTCCAAGGGATCACTAACGTAGAAGACTTGACTAGCTTGGGAGGCAAGTATATACGGTTCTTCAATGTGGAGATGGCATTGCATGTTAACAAGAGTCAAACCACATTCATCAGTCTTCATCCTAGACTGTGACAAGGTATCAAATCAATTGCACTTTATCAATGCAATCCTCCCTTTAGAATAATAATCCAAGATAACTATCTTCTCCACCATGCCATAATAGTTCAAATCTTCTATACAAGGCTGTGAATCCCTCGAGCTAGCATAACACCCAGTGGTGGCTCTCAACATCACGCCACTATTTTGTGTTGCCATATTTACGGATCTACTGTGAATATTAAATCTATAGCCGTTAATGATGAGCTGTTTATACTCACGCATAGTATGATTAGGATCCATTGAAAGAGCATGCACTTCAGGGCTCACATCACCGAGCAGTAATCTCCATACCTAATTAAGGGGATGACACCTAATTAATAAACATATTCAAATAAATTGCATAAGATAAGAATATATAATCGCTTACATGATCTTTGAGCCATTAAGAAAATTTTTTGCTGTGTATTTTTTCTTTCTTTTGCATACTTAGACCATCATATTTTACTCTTATGACCTTCTTGTATTTGTTGCATGTACAAAGAACAAATGTATGTATAATTGGATATTTTTTTTAATTATTATGAAATAAATAAGGCTAAGTGACTCATCTTATGTATGGCTCAATGACATCATAGTTGAAGAGCACGTAGCGGTATGCCTTATTTCTTTCCTCAATGCTTAAATCAGTAAGGCGATATGAAGTGGAAAGTCTACTTGGCTATGGAATGAACTCAAATGCAGGCTCAATTGGCTCATACTGATCATCTTGATTCCTCATTGGCCGATTACGACGTGTCTCGAGCTTATTTAAGTACAAGATATAAAAATCCATACATTCTTAACCCAAATAATCTTCTGTTATGGATCCCTCCGGGCAATTCATATTTCTTATATAAGATTTCAGAGTTTGAATATTTTTTTAGTAGGATACATCCATCTGTAGAACACTGGGCCTCCAAATGCAATTTTTTTCGTAAGGTGCATGGTGAGATGCATCATAACCATGAAAAATGATGATGAAAATATCTTCTTCAGATCACATAATATAGTCATCATCCTTGTCTTTATTTCTTTTATGTCTTTCTTAAGCAATCTCTTTGCACAAATATCTCTATAAAAGTTGCAAAGATAAATAACAGCCATTCTGACATTTTTTGGAAACACGCGGTGAATACCTATTGGGATCAATTCCTGTATCAGCACATGATAATCATGAGTCTTCAATCTTCCAAGTTTGATATCCTTACTATTCACATGCTTTGATATGTTGCTTGAGTATCCATTTAGGATCTTTATGTTCTCTAACATACAAAGAAATATGGACCATTTGGAGGCATTCATAACATAGCATACATGAGAAAACCTCCACTGTTCTCCCCCTGCCGGCTCTGGATGGAGTGATCTCCTAATACCCAATTCTTTCAAGTCAAATCAAGAATTCAAGTCATCCTTAGTCTTATCTTTGATATTCAAGATTATTGCCAATAGGAGATCGCACACATTCTTTTCAATATACATTACATCTAAGCAGTGACGCAATAAGTTTGTTTCCCAATATGGCAAGTTAAAGAAGATGCTCTTTTTCCTCTAATTAAAGTATGCATCATCTTTCTTTGATCAACGCTTCCTCTTTTTACTATCAATCACATTATCTTTTTTAAATTCAACACTGAGACCATCCAACTCTCTCAGTACATCACTCCCAGACATTCGGCCAGACGTCTCACCTTCTTCAATAGTGCCATCGAAGGAACATGCATCCCTTCTGTATGGATGATTTTGATGGAGGAAACATCGATGCCCTATATAGCTAAAGCTCCTTCGATGTGTCAACCTTTTAGACTGGGTATTTTTTCCATAAATCGGACATGCTAGCTCACCTTTGGTGCTCCAACCCGACATTAGGGCATAGGTTGGAAAGTTGTCTATTGTCCATAAAAGTGCTATGCACATGAAGAATGACTCATTCAGCTAAACATTAAAAGTTGGAACATCTTAAATGCTCCATAATTATTTCAACTCGGCAATAAGAGGCTGCAAATAAACATCAATGTCATTACCTACTTTCATCGGTCCAAAGATGAGCACTGTCATGAAAGCAAAGAATATTTTTATATACATCCACGGTGGGAGGTTGTAAACATGAATAAATACTGGCCATACACTATGGATGATATTCACAAGCTTTAACGGGTTAAAACCATCACATGACAAGCCCAACCTCACATTACGTATCTCTTATGCGAAGTCGGGATGTAATTCATTAAACTTCTACTATGCCTCTCCATCAACTAGATGCCTCAATGCATCATCTTTTGCTCGATCCTCTTTATGCCATCTCATGTCCTTCGATGTCTTTGCCAACATAAATAACTTTTATAGTCTCGAAATCAAAGAAAAGTGACACATCAACTTTTGAGGTACACGAGTTGATGTGCCATCTTTATTCTATTTCCATCTTGATACACCATACCTCATGTACTAATTTTGGTTGACATTTCTCTTCCAATAGAGCATGCAAATATTGGGACATGCATGTATCTTGGTGTAAGTAAAGCCCAACTGTTTAATAATCTTCGATGCCTCATAATTATTTTTTAAAATTTATGCATCATTCAAAAGAATGTCCCCTAAAAGCTATAGTATGCAGCTCACTCAATTATTATTGAACCTATTGGAGCATTTCGCATGATACAACTAGATTAAGAACTCCAGCTTTGCCATCTTTTCACATCCGAGATACAATAGAATATTAGCATCCTCCATCAACTTGTAGACCTTCTCCACATCCTCACTATTTGTCATTCGACTAACCATAGGATCAGGCATGGATGTAGATGCATCATCATTATGGCCAACAAATAGAAAAATATCATGAACCATTTGTTCTACTTCTCCATCAGGTTGATCACCTCCTTGCGGCCTGCCCTCACCATGTTGGTCCCAATAAATTTCATCACTGACTTTAAAATCATAAACAAATTTCATCAATGACTTTAAAATCATTGACATCTTGACGAGGTAGCCACGGCCCACCCATACACTTTTTATAAGGATATTGGATCAATCCATGGTCTCCAAATTTTTCTATAGCAAAATCAAGAAATTTTTGAAGTCCAGCCTCATATTCTGGCGAGAGCCTAGTAAACTTCATCCATCCCTTATCTATTTTAAAAATGATGATATTGTAATTAACTCATGTGTGAAACTCACATTAAATATCATTTTTAGATATGCAAAAAATGCATCCTATCATCAACTAATAGATAAAGATAGGTCCTATCCCATTTAAAAATTATATTAATTCTATAGGTTCATTACAGTAATCAAATGATATGCAACAGGTAAAATTTTGGTAGCATTTCTCCTTAGTTCTTCCGTGTAGGAAGAACAAAAGAAAAATACTATCCAAAATTTTATTCAAAATCCTTAGCATGCTGTTTGATTACTGCAATTACCTATAAAATTATCTATAATTTTCAAACTATCCAAATTGGATAATCAATTGATCGTTGTATATAATTCTCTCATCTGTAGAATTATATATAATTATATGGATGCCGGAGATTATGTACACTAATCAATTGATGGGTAGACCATTATGTAATGCAATAAACAAAAGCAACAAGATATAAACATCCAAAAAATATTATGCAATAAATTCTACAACATGAATTACATTCATAAATAATTAAGGATGAGCAATAGTCATAGATTCGATCTCTTGCACAAACCTGGGTGTTAATCCAAAAACCTAAAAAAATAGTAAAGTAGATGATGGCAGCACCTTAGGGCTTAAAGTTAGAACTAGAGAGAGAAGAGAGAAGAGAGTTTTTTAGGAAGAAAATCTCAATTGTATTCTACTCTTATAAAAGATACAATGCCTGGGTTTATATACCCTAGGTTTTATGCTATACCACATAAATCCTAATAAACCCAAACTCTAACTAAAAAACTTTCCTAGGCTAACCCAATGAAAGCACTTGCCGAGCCCATGTACATATGTCTCATATGCTCTCATCCCTTGGATCTAAATCCGATCCATACAAGAGTTAGCCTCCTTAAGATCCTATTAGACCAGGCCTTAAGAGCCCTTAGATTAAACCCAATCCAAGACCAAACAGAAAGACATATCAAATTCTGTTCGCACCCATCGAGCCGGCTTGCTTAGAAGTTGAGCCCCCTCAGTGCCTGAGATAGCCGTCTCAGCTGCACCCCGAGCTGGCTTAGTGCTCAAGATAGCCAGCTTGGGTCCTACCCCAGTCGACTCAATCTCAACCCGAGCTGGCTCAGCTGCATATCTGAGCTGGCTTGGCTGCGTGCCATCCCCTGTTCTTGGCTGATTCTCTTCCTTGGTTGATTACTAGAACTTGCTGGCAATGATTTCCTTATTGACCGGTTGGCACATAATAAACAACTCTCTTCCTTCTCTGCTCTCCCCTTATTTTTTTGACTGCCTGTCTCCTACTCAATCTTCATCGCTAGCGAGGCTAGACCCGGGACACCCTCCCTCCCTCTCTCTCACTCTCGATCTCCCTTGCCGGCGGTCGATGAGTGACCGACCCTTC
This sequence comes from Cocos nucifera, assembly GCA_006176705.1. Classification (NCBI taxonomy): domain Eukaryota; kingdom Viridiplantae; phylum Streptophyta; class Magnoliopsida; order Arecales; family Arecaceae; genus Cocos; species Cocos nucifera. Next base: position 91,958 of record QRFJ01001233.1, on the reverse strand, counting down.
CTCTCCCAATCTGTCGAATCTCCCTCTCAGTCTCTCCATTTCTTAGTTTCGGATTCTAAAATCTAGGTCCGGATACCTTTTGGGATCCATTAGGGTCCGGATCTGGTACTTCAAGTACAGACCCATCGGGTATTCGGGTTCAGATTCGATACCAGTAATTAAAATCAAATCCAAATCTGGATATCCATGTTTCAACCTGAACCTAACCCTTTGACAGGTCTAGTCCACGGCTACCGACATGGCACGATCCAAGGCTACCACCACGGCACGGCCCAGAAACCATGGCATATAGATAATTATAATATTTATAATAAATATTTATAATATTTATTATAAATATTTTATAAATTATTATAAATATAAGTGATTAATAAATAATACTATAAAATTAAAAAAAAATATACTTGCGGCTATGGAGAGCGGGTTGCATCGAAAGCTCCGAGGGTCGCCAGCGATAATGCTAGAGGAAGACGACGGCGTTAGAGGTAACCTTGTGAAATAAACAGCAAGATAGTGAGATAGAGAAGAAGAGAGAAAGAGAAAGAGGAAAGAGAGAAAGAGGGAAGAGAGAGTGAGAGGGGCCCGAGAGGGCACAGTGATGAGGAGGCTGGTAGGGTGTGGTCCGATGATGGGAGGGCAGCCGAGGGTGGGGCGGTGAGGTTGGGGTTGAGGGAGGGCAGGGGGCATCAGGCGGGGTGCGGGATTGGGGGCGGGGGTGTGGTGCAGGTGGTGGGGGGGGCCAGGATGGGGTCGGGGGGGGGGTGGCGGGGGCGCGATGACGGGGAGACCGGGGGAGGGGTGGGGTGTGGGTGCACGGTGGCGGGGGGGGTTGGCCCGGAGGTATGGGTGGTGGGGGTTGAGGGATCAACCTAAGAGGGATAAGGAGAGGCCAAGAGGCGAGGGCGGCCGAGGATGGGGGGGTGAGCAGGGAGCAGGGGGCACCAAGAGGCGGGGTGGCCGGGGGGGAAGGAGGGGCGACACTGGCTGTGGAAGGAGAGGGGCAGGGTCTTACCGACAGCGAAGAGCAGGAAGAGGGGGGAGAGAGAGAGCACACATGGGATGGAATAAACCAAAATTGGGAAAATTTTAACCTACCTATAGTAGTGGTTACTAAGAACCATTGCCATAAATCTATAGCAATGATTTTCTAACCGCTGCTATAGATCTATAGTAGCGATTTTTAGTAACCACTACCATAGATTGAAAATCAATTTTTCATAATTTTACTCTAAATATTATATAATTTTAAAATTTAATATCTATTTTTATCATTCATTATCTAAATAATTATCATTAGAGTATCGTCACAAAAGATCGCCTTGATCCGATGGCCCTAGCTTCATCAATCAGAAAAATTTAATTTCGATGACTACGAATGATGACGTGATGATCTGATAGATGAAAATTTTCGATCGATCTAAAAATCTACAATGATGATCTTGATAATATTTATAGTACACTATAAAAATTTTACTTCAATCGGATATCGTTATCATGGTCATTTTAATATGGAATGATTTCAGCCATTAAATTAGAAATAAGCGATCAAAGGGCTAAACAACATTCAATTATGAGATAAGTTTTTAGTTAAATGATCTTTGCTATAATTTTAATGATTTTATATGATGATGATCATAAAATTTTAATTATTTTTGTATAAACTATTCACGTTTAGCAGATATTACAAAAGCACAAGCATAACTACCAATGGAGTTTAAGAATAATTATCAAGCAACATATAGTTTTGGATCATTCGTAGACCCACGAGTTAAATTTTATAATCACCACCATAAAAATGTTTAAAGTAGTAGCCAAGATCATTTATGAAAAAAATAATCTCATAATTGGATGTCGTTTGACCTTTTGATCGCTTGTTTTTCATTTAACGATCGAAATCATTCCATACTAAATTGACTATGATAATAAAGTAAAACTTTGATAGTATGTTACAAATGTCATGAAGATCATTGTTGCATATTTTTGGACTGATCGAAGATCTCCATCTATCAGATCATCGCATAATCGTTCGTGATCGTCGAAAATAAATTTTTCTAATCAATAAAGCTAGGGCCATCGAATCGAGATGACCTTTTATGAGGATACTTGAATGATAATTATTTAGATAATGAATGATGAAGATGGACATTAAATTTTAAAATTATATAATATTTAGAGTAAAAATATAAAAAAAATATGACAGCGATTTTAATGAACCATTGCCATAGATCGGACTTACGGTAGTGGTTTTAAAGAACCGCTACCATAGGTCGATCTATGGCTGTGATTTCAAAGAACCATTGCTATAGGGTTGACCTATGGCAGTGGTTATTTGAAACTGCTGCCATAGATCGACCTATGGCAGTGGTTCTTTTAAACTACTGCCATAGATCGATCCTATAGCAGCGATTCTTTGAAACCGCTGACATAGACTCTATTATAGCAGTTTCAAAAACCACTGCTATAGTATGCACTGCCATAGCTCCTTTTTGTAGTAGTGCTCCTGCTCCTCTAGAAATCGTCAAAGCTGAGCTGCCGCCATCTGAGCTCGAAGCTGGGTTCTTCCTTTTAAGAACCTTATTCTGGAGTATCACTACAGTGACCTCGTCCATCTTGATAGGGCTATTTTTCATTAGAAGAGCAGTCACCAAGAACTCGTACGAAGGAAAAGCGATGCTAACAAGATCAATGCCCTGGTCTTCTCCTCAATATTTTTGCCAATGCTAAGGAGGTCGGTGAGGATCTTCTGAAAGTTGGATAGATGCTCCCGCATGCTCTGGCCTTCGTCCATCCACAGCTGGTAGAACTGCCTCCAAAAAAATAGCATATTTGTAAGCGACTTCACCATGTACAACTCCTCAAGCTTCGACCACAGCACCATCGAAAAAGTCTCACCAAGTATATGGATCATGACATCATCCGCTAGGTATAAGCTGATCGTACTCACCGCCTGCATTTGAATCCACTTTCAATCCTTTACCTCTATGGTGGCTGGCATCTCCTCATACAAGAGAGCATCAATCAACCCATGTTGGATGAGGACATCCTTTATCCTTGCTTGCCATAAGAAGAAATTATTTTTTTCATCAAACCTATTGATCTCCACCTTGATTACGCTTGTCTTCTCCATGTTCTTCAATCTTTAACATCACTGCTGTAATCTATGCTCTGGTACCACCTAGGCTCTGATACCAATTTTTGTGGTATCAACTCACTCTGATACCAATTTGTTAGGATATTGACTCACTCTGATACCACTTATGAGGATATAGTATCAGGATATTATGATAGAAAGAAAGAAGAAAATAAAATAACAAAAGCAATCAAATACATGGATCAGTCCAAGGGCTCGCCTCCACGGGGCATGCAAAGCTTTACTATGAAAAAAAAAATTTGGTACAAGAGGAGAACACTCACTCTCAACTCACCGTACACAAATCTCTCTCAATTAAAAGCTACCATCATAAAAGCTCTCTCAGAATTCCAAAGAGATCCTCAAAAACTACAAGATGCTCTACCCTCACGACCTCCATATTAGATGCTATGCACCTCTTGCTTCTCTTTCTCACGGACTACACGTACTTGATGCTCTGTCAAGCTCCTCTTGGCAGCTATTTAAGCCTTTCTATGTGCCTCTCTTGCCACACATGCCAGCTTTTGCTCTACAGCATCTCAAGCCTTTAAATAGGATGAGAATCCTCTTCTTAGCAGTTCACAGAAGTCCTAATAGGGCTTATTCTCCTAATATGAGTCGAACAACTCCTTGATGGACTCTTAGAATATTTTCTGACCTTCAAATTATAACCACAACCCACCATGGCTGCTGGATCCAATGGTCCACGCGCAAGTCACATAAACCCCTTGGATTAATCACAATCCGAGTCCAAACAGAAAAACCCTCTCATGTTCTGTTCGCCTCCATCGAGCCGGCTCATTCAGGGGTCGAGCTGGTTCGGCTGCATCTTGTTCGAACTCCTATTTCTATTTGCATGAGACAGCTGGCTCAGCTATGGCTCGTGCTGGCTCGATCTCAATCCAAGCCAGCTCGATCGTGTATCAGAGTCGGCCTGACTGCTATGCTGAAAATTGATTCTCTTTTTGTTGTGGGTCGAATTTGAGGTGTCATATCTTAACACCGGTCTGGGATCCTATCTGGCTAGGATCCAGTTCAGAATTCAAGTCATGATCCAGGTTAGATCTCAGTTAGGATTCGAGTCGGGATTCGGATCGGAATTCAATTCGAGATCCAATCTGGGATCCTGTCTGGGATCCGATTTGGTAATGATTTAATGCATAAATTGATGTAACCTTAGACTCCTATTCAAGAGTTGGTCCCAAGGTCTCCAAAATGGACTTTCTAAATAGCTCTTGGATGCCCCAATTTGGGCAGTTCAAAAATGTATCAATGTTTTATTATTATCATGTGTTATTTATTCTATTATGGAAAATTCCATCAGTTATCTTGTTTGCTTTTTGGGTACATATTAGATATGGTTAATGTTGGTGCAAAATCTGATCATCATCGGAGAAGCATCGGAGTCGGAAAAGAAGAGATCACCGCTAGTGACCTATAAAACAAGTCTCTAGAGCCTGGGGGGTGGATCCAACAAGACCTTCCGATGATGAAGTCAGCTCTTTCGGCCAATAAAAATAGAGTACTCAGTCGAAAAAGTTGCAGAGTATTGAGAAGGAGAAGAGAGACTGAAAAAAATATATCTTGAGGATCTCTTTTATAGACAGAGCCTGTAATAAATTGATAGTGATAGCCATAACTATCGGATAGTGGGCCGCTCGGGGCCATATAGAGTTTGTTATGGAGGATAGTATCTATTATCATGAGGTGCCAGTCCGTTTGAGATTTGACAGTCAAAGTTTGGAGTAGTAGGCATCTGTTGGTGATGACCTTTGAGCTATATCAATTCTAAAGGAATTCGAACTCCTTTAAGGTAGTCTGGATGTGGGTTGGTTCATGCCATATCCAAGGTCGGATTTGTGTAGGAGAGGAGACTCTTCTGAAATTAGAAAGTAGATATACTGGAGAGATCTACGCGCAGCTCTTCTAGAGGGGAAATCCAAGGAAGAATTTGCTTGATGGAAGAACCTAACTACTGGAGAGAATCCAGAAGGAGTTTGCCTATTGGAGGAGTCCGAAAGGAATTCGCCTGTTAGAGAAGTTCGAAAGGAGTTCGACTGCTAGAGGAGTTCGTCTGTTAGAGGAATGCAGAAGAAGTTTGCCTGTTGGAGTCCAAAAGAAGTTTGGCTGCTAGATGAGTTCGCCTGTCGGGAGAATCTAGAAGGAATTCGCCTGTTGGAGGAGTCTGGAAGGAGTTTGGCTGCTAAAAGAGTTCGCCTGTTGAAGTCTGAAAAGAGTTTGGCTACTAGAGGAGTTTGCTTGTTGGAGAAATCTGGAAGGAGTTCACCTGTTGGAGTCTGAAAGGGGTTTGGCTGCTAGAGGAATTTGCCTGTTGGGAGAATCTGGAAGGAGTTCGCCTATTGGAGTTCGAAAGGAGTTCGACTGCTAGGAGTTCGCCTATTGGGAGAATTCAGAAGGAGTTCGGTCATTGGAGGAAGATCGGCCGAACGGGATACACAGGTGCTGGGGACTTGGCTGGTTCTCTGGCATGATATTGACTGTTCAAGCTTGCTTAGAGAAAAAATCCATGACATCTTGTCGAATCCAAAATCGGTCTTTCCGATCAATCAGATTCTCTAGCTACAGTGTCGGAGGTTGGCCATTCTAGAATGATTTGGAGCTTGAATATTTTTGCAGGTTGAGGTTCAGTTTTTATAATCACAACTAGACAGAATTGATTTAGTTAGAATCTTAGCCAAACTTTGGTAGGCATAGATTTATCTCCAACACTAGCCTCCCTACTTCCGAATTCGAAGTTTGAAGGATGGGAGTAAGATGGAGACTATCGAAGTTCGAAGGATTTTTTGGTCCTGCTAGGTTTTCCTCTTCTAAGTGGGATGGGATGTTTTAGCTTTTATTGGACTGGCATCAGAGCTTCGTATATACACGATGATCCGAAGAGACATTTTTTGAATTTTTCATCAGAAGTGTGCTCGAAGTACAGCGCCATTAAGTGTTTATCCGTTGGAAGCTTTATGCCATGATGAGTGGGACATGCATCGATCAAAGATTGGCTGGAGAAAATCTGCAATCATAACTACTCTGGGGCTTCAGGGATTACTTAAGCCTACCCTCCTCCTCCGAGTCCCTACTTCTGAAATCTTTCTTTCCTCCCTCTAGTTTCCTTCTTTGTCCCGAGCAAGAGCCCAAGCTGCTTTCTTTGGTTTTCAGCATACCTTCCTTCGATTCTTGCTCCATTCGCCATCTCCATGTTCTTCTCAACCAATTTAGATCAGCTTTTCAATACGTTTTGGATTATCTCTGCATTCTTATTTTCTCGTTCTTTCTGTTCTTGTCGAAGCTTGAACATCTCATTTTTTTTTAAAATTTTTTGGATAATTTCTTAATTTTACTTTGATCCAAATGTCTAGTGAGAGATCTTGGTCGACTTGTTTTGAGAGTTCGGGCCCTCTAAGCTTGACAAACCTACCTCTTGAGGAGGCCTAACCCTTGGGATTGGCCCATCCTTTTCTGCCTGCGATCATTTCTTATAGACTTCGGCCTGACAATCTTTTCTTAGCTAGGATTTGATTTGGAATTCCTCCTAAGTACGAGCTTGAACTTCCTGGGCCTGACAATCGAGCCTACTCACCCCCTTCTGACCAAATCTGTCTGTACGTTGAAACCTTTCGGGCCGAGCTTAGGTTATCTTTACCTTTTTTCATAGCTAACTTATTTAGGTTTCTCAATATTTTCTTTATTGCCATGGCGCCGAACTTCTTTAGATTTATCATAGGATTCCTCTCCCTGTGCACCATGGTGGGCGTCCAACCTATCATTTTTTTGTTCTGCAATTTTTTTATCTTTAAACATCATCCCACCGCTAAAGATTGGTGGTACGTGTCTCCATAGTTCGAAAGGAAGGGACTGCTTAAAGGTGCCCCTTTCTCCATTCATAGCTGGAAGGAGAAGTTCTTCTTCATTTTTCATCCCACCCTAGAACTAGGTCTACCTCCATGGGGTGAGGTAAGGGAATCAGTTCACCGAGCTCTTGGGCTAGAAAATGAAGATCAGAACTCGATCGATAAGCTAAAGTCCTTTGACACTCCACCAATCCCTAGACTCCTGGACGAGCAAATCCTGTTCAATTTTGGCCTTAGTCCTCTTAACTTGATAGATAGTTTGTGATATTCAGTCGACTGGATGGTATTCATTTTTCTAATCTTCTAACTTTATCTTTACAGAAATGACCCCTGAGGAATGGAACCGCTTGGTGAAGGAGGTCCAGACACTTAAAAGGAAGGACGGTTCTTCTGGCGAACCACTGAAGAAGGCCCGGACTAGAGAGTCAAGCTGGGCTGCATCGGTTTGGTCTGGACTGGGCCTTGAACCCGCCGCTACCATGCCGAGCCCGGCCCTGTCTGATGAGGCCATCCCTCTTGCTCCTGTTCAGCAAGAGGGAGCTGTGGAGAAGAAGAAGAAGAAGGCCATCAGCAAGAAGGTTGGGCGGAAGGCTAAGAGCTCCGAAGGAGGGGACCTTGGCCAAGAATAGGGTTCCCTGGACGACCGAGAGATCGTCCAGGCACTAATGGAGGGGAGCCTCCTTCCCCATATCGTTAAAAGTATGCATCAAAAGGACGACATTAAGAGGTTCGATGAATCATTTACTGCCTTTTTGGAGATAAGTGGTTTCTTCTGATTTTAACTTCATGCCCATTAAGCTTTGGAACTGGGATCTTTTATGATTCTGATTTATTGTGTGTTTTGCAGCTGGGATGCTACTTTTTTGCCCACTTCAAAGCAGCAAGTCAAAATCGAGCCAAGGCTTCTAGAGCCCTAGAAGAAGCTCGTGCAGAAGCCGAGAAGGCCTAGGTCGAGGTTGATGTTCTAAAGGTTGCCTCGGAGACCCATTCGTCTGAAGTCGAATGCCTTCAGAATGAACTGAGAGACGAGCATGCTGAGATGGCGAAGTTGAGGGCCGAGCTAGCCTTGGAAAAGGAGGAGAAAAGAAAGGCACAAGAGGAGGTTAGCGCTGCCATAGAAAGGGCTGTGCAGAACTTCAAGTCCTCCAAGGATATGGAGGACATCAAAATAGACTTTGCCTAGGAAGCCTTCTTGGAAGGGTTCCAGGTCTGCATGGGGCGAGTTGTCGAGAATTTTCCCATCATCGATATGGATCTCCTCTTAAAAGAGCCAGAGGATAGAGCCGGTCCTTCATGCACCGATGCCGAGGTCGCTCCTGAATCCATAGGTGCAACATCCAAGCTTGCCTATGGGCTGGAGTTGGCCGAGAATGTTCCGACCTCTCTAGTGGGCGAGCCGTCCGAGGTCTAAACTTTTGACATCTATGTACCCTCTTTTTTTTTTTGGTGTACCAAACATATTTCAAGTAATGAGAGCAAATCCTTCTTTTCCTTTACACTTTGCGTTGTATGTGATTCAGAACATCTCTGTCGATCAGGGCCACGACCTCCTTTCTTCGATTGACGCCGACCCCTTATCTCAGGAGGTTTCGTTCAAGCCTTTGATAAAGGATTTAAAAAAGGAGGTCCACCAATTGAGAAAAAGATTGAAGAGAGTTGAGGCCGACCTTCAGGCCTCTCGAAAAAATGCTGTGGAGGCGACTAAGAAAGTCACTCACCTCCAAAGTTTATACATGAAGGACATAGTGAGCTTCAGCATTTGAAAAGAAAATTTTGAGAAGGAGCTAGCCAAACTCTGAAAGAGCACGAGTGATAAGTCTTGGGTGCTCACAGCGAAGATCGACTTTCATGAAGTTGATCTCAAGAAGGCAAAAGAGAAGATTTATTTCTTGGAAAGGAGTTCACCATGGTCCATCGACAAAGCTCAACATGATTGAAACTGGTCGAAGAAGTTCTCCCAACTTTAGAAGCAGTTGAAGGATGCTAAAGATCGATACAATAATTATCGGGCGACTTGGGTAGGAAAGATGTCTAGGCTTGAAGGCGAGCTAAAGGCTGCTAGGGATGAAGCGATCTATTTTCGGAAGAAGTTTCATAGCGTTCAGCAAGCTGGATCAAGCGGCGAACCTGAGGAGCTCATCTTTCTGAGGAGGACTATCGGTAAATTCTCAGAGGCTGTTGGGGTGGAGAAAATCAAAGTTCAATAATTGAAGCTCCAGTTGACCTGGGAGCGTCAAGCCATCAAGGACGTTGAAGCTACATCTGAGGTTTTGAGGAAGCAGTGGTGAGAGCTTAAGGCCAAATTTGAACACTCCAACAAGATGTACATCGACAGTCTATACAAGAAGGAGCTAGAGGAGGAAATTTTCAAACTAAAGGAAGCTTTGGTGATGGCTGGAGCCGATAGCCCAAAGTCTAAAGAGCTTGGATCGCCTTAGGAGTTCACCTCTCTTTTTTTTTTTCTATGTAATTGGTTTCACCAATCTTTATCTTGTCTGTAATACACTTATTTTTTTGCAGTCGGCCTTTGCCGACCTCTATCTTGCTTGTAGTGTGCCCATAGTAATTGATCTTATTAACTTTTACTTGTAATGAACTTAACTTTATAATATAATAGTATCTTTTTCATTATCATCTCTTGTGGATTTGATTCTGGACACCTTATTTTTCTTTCATTTCTAACGAGATGCTTGTCATGGACATTGGGTCAGGGGTTCGTTCTATGGATTAGGATAGAATTTTTTCTTTGGTATTTGGCACGGTCGTAGGAGAATGTGCTCATCAATCATCAGTAGCGTCTTGACCTTTTCCTCATTTTAAATCAGCGTGGCCTTGACCTTCCATCCCTTGTATGATCGTAGAGGTTCGTCGGATCCATCGATGGATTTTCATCTTGGCTTAATGAGGCCTTTGACATTGCTCACGTTAGGACGAGGTTCTCCTCTTGTTCCTAACGACTGCAGAGGCACATTAGGGCCATCTATAGGATCTTTTTCCTCATCTCGTCTTAGTTCAACGAGGCCTTCGACCTTGCTCATGTTAGGACGAGGTCTCCTCCTGTTCCTAACGGACTATAGGGGCACATTAAGGCCATTGATAGGGGATCTCCTCTCATCTCGTCTTAGTTCAACAAGATCTTCGACTTTGCTCATGTTAGGATGAAGTTCTCCTCCTATTCCTAATGGACTGTAGGGACATATTAGGACCGTTGGTAGGGCCTCTTCCCTCATATTATTTTAGTTCAATGAGGCCTTCGACCTTACTCACGTTAGGATGAGGTTCTCCTCCTATTCCTAACGGGCCACTTTTGATTGCTTCAGAGTTGTCATTACACAATCTTTGTGCCAAGAAGTAATGATGTTAAAATAGAAAGAACTTTATTAAAAGAAAGTTACTGATAGTACATTCTTAAATTTTTTGAATTCTAAGGCTGTGGGAGTGTCGCCCCTCCAAGCTCCTTCAAGTGGTATGTTTCAGATCGGATGACCTCCTCCACTCTATACGGACCTTTTCAATTCAGGACGAGCTTTCCTTGCTCTCGAGGCTTCAAAATGGATGCTCGTTCGAGCACCAAGTCTCCTACTCTGAATGCTTTGCTTTTTACTCTAGAGTTATTGTATCTGGCTACTCTTCATTTGGAGGCTATCATCCGATCTTGGGCATCTTCTCTCTTTTCTTCAAATAGATCGAGACTGACTCTGAGGTCCTGTGAGTTGCGATACTCATTGAAGGCCACGATCCATGCTAATGAAAGTTTAAGCTTGATCGGGATGACTACCTCCATCCCAAAGGCTAGGATGAATGGTGTTTCCTCAGTTGGTAGCCTATGAGTAGTTCGGTATGCCCAAAGGACGTGGTAGAGTTCGTTCGCCCAAGTCTCCCTTGCTCTTTCAAGCCTTGCCTTGATGTTCTGCAGTAAAATTCTATTGGTCACCTCTGCTTCATCATTTACCTATGGATGGGCCACTGACTTGAAGTGATGTGAGATATTTAGATCTTCGCAGAACTCAGCGAATCTCATCCCAACAAACTATCGCTCATTATCTGTTATAAGAGTTTGTGGTAGACCAAACCAATAGACGATTGACTTTCAGATGAAGTCCTATACCTTGACCTCAGTAATTTTTGCTAGCGGTTCGGCTTCGATCTATTTGGTGAAGTAGTCGATTGCAATCAGGAGAAACTTTTATTGTCTGGATGCCATTGGGAAAGGGCCAAGTATATCAATTCCCCACTACGCAAATGGCCAAGGTGCGTTTAGTGGAGTAAACTCGGAGGCCGGCTGTCTTTATATGTTTGCATTTCTCTGACAGTGATCATATTTTTTGATATACTCTATAGAGTTATGATACAAGGTTGGCCAGTAATACCCTTACCAAAGTAGTCTTTGTGACAGGGATCTGGCTCCTACGTGACTTCTATAAATTTTCTCGTACACTTTTCATAATGCAAAGTCGGCCTCTGAAGGTCAGAGACATCTCAAAAGTGGTAGTGAATACGATCTTTTATACAGCTTGCTCTCATACAAAATATACTGGGAGGCTTGATTCCTAAGTTTTCGAGCTTCTTTTGGATCATGAGGTAGAACACCCTCTTTGAGATAGGCAACTAATGGGTCAATCCAACTCAGCTCGTGCTTCATCTGCATAATAAGCTATGATTCTTCTGAGCTTGGATATTTTAGAGTTTCAAAAAATACTTCTTTGGACAGTTCGATTGGAGCTTAAGTGGCTAATTTAGAGAGGAGGTTGGCTCTTGTATTTTCTGCCCTCGGAATCTATTGAATGCCAAAACTGTCGAAGGTTGGAGTCAAATCCTTTACTTTCTCAAGGTATTTCATCATACTTTCTTTCCATGCTTCATATTTGCCACTATGGCTGACCACTAATTAAAAATTACTATAGACTTGAAGCCGATCTATTTTTAATTCTCTTGCTATTTTTAATCCGACGATCAGTGTTTCATATTTGGCCCCATTATTAGTTGTAGAAAATTCAAGGCGTAGCTCATATTCGGTGATGACTCCTTCGGGGTTGACTAAGACCAATCCTGCGCCTGCTCCAGCAGCATTGGATGAACCATCCACGTACAGGGCCCAAAAACTTTCAAAAAAGTCAACACTCTCTTTAGGGAGGCTCGATTGTAACCATGGGATGCCGATCTCATTCTGTTGAAGCTCGACTTCATCTAGAATGGTACATTCTACTATAAAATTTGCCAATATCTGAGCTTTGATTGATGGCCGGGGTCGATAATTGATGTCAAACTCTGTGAGCTCAATTGTCCATTTTGCAATTCTTCTAAAAGCATCCGTTCGATAAAGGATTACTTTTATTGGTTGATCCATGAGAATCATTATGGTGTACCCCTAAAAGTAAGATTTGAGTCTCCTAGCAGCAATTAGAAGAGAGTAAATCAAATTTTCTAACTTAGAGTATCTGGTCTCTGCATCCCTCAGGATCCAGCTTACATAATAGATTGGTCACTGCATTTTCGCTTCCTCCTTGACCAGGATTGATGCCAAGACCGTCGGGGAGACTGTAGGTACAAGAATAATTCTTCTCTGGGTTTAGGTTTTGCCAATAGTGGGGGTGAGCCGAGGTAGTTTTTAAGCTCCTCAAATGTCCGTTGGCACTACATCATCTAGCAGAAGTTCTTTTGTTGCTTGAGAACGTGAAAGAAGGGCATGCATCACTCGATCGATCTTGAGACGAAGTGATTTAGGGATGTCACTTTTTTAGTCAGGTGCTAACCTTCTTTGATTATTTTTGGAGCAGTCATCTCCTGAATAGCTCGAATTTTTTTTGAATTTGCTTCAATTCCATGTCTTGACACCATAAATCCTAAAAACTTTTCTGAGATCACACCAAAGGTACACTTGGTTGGGTTCAGCTTCATCTTATACTTCTTGAGTGCACTGAAGGTCTCTTCGAGGTCGGCAATGTGGTTTATTGAAACTCGACTTTTGACGAGCATGTCATCTACATACACCTCAATGTTGCAGCCGATCTACTCCTTGAAGATCTTGTTGATCAGATGCTGGTACGTTGCTCCTGCATTTTTGAGTCCAAAAGGCATAACCTTGTAACAGTAAAGACCATGGTCAGTAACAAAAATAGTTTTCTCCTTATCCTCCGACGCCATTTATATTTGGTTATAGCCGAAAAAGGCATCCATGAAGGTGAGGAGCTCATGGTCCGAGGTTGCATCTACTAGTTGATCAATCTTGGGTAGAGGATAGCTATTTTTTGGACAGGCTTTGTTCAGCTTTTTAAAATCTATACACATCCTCCACTTGCCATTTGCCTTTTTGATGAGAACTACGTTTGAGACCCAGCTCGAGTAGTTAACTTTTCAGATGAATCCAGCTTTGAGGAGCTTGCCTACTTCTGCAATTGCTTTCTGCCTCTCTGAGGTGTGGTTGCGCATCTTCTCTTTTAGTAGTAGATACTTAGGATCAACGGCCAGCCAATGTTTCATGACCTCGGCATCAATTTCTGGCATATCTGCTGGGACCTAGGCGAAGACATTCATGTTCTTTCTAAGGAAGGTGATGAGTCGCTCCCGAACCTCATCCCCCAAGTTGGAGCCGATCTGCACAGTGTGCTCCACACTCCCATCATTTAAAGGCATAGATATGAGGTCCTCCATAGGCTCGCCCCACTCCTCAGTAAGATCATCACGGACATCCAGCCCATCAACAGGACAAAGGTCGGGCTGGATGTTTTTCTATAGGGTAATGGAGTAACAGCATCTTGCCAATGCCTGGTCTCCCCTGATCTCTCTAATTCCACAGCTCGTTGGGGACTTCACCTTTAGATAGTAAGTTGACACCACTACTTGGAGTGCGTTCAAACCAAGTCAGCCAAGAATAGCATTATAGGTAGATGGAGTCTTTACGACTAGAAAATCGATCTGTACCTTAACCAGCTTCGAGCATTGCCCTGTAGTCACAGTCAAAATTATTATGCCCTCAATTGGCATGGCATCGTCAGTGAAGCCTACCAATGAAAAGTTTATAGATACTAAGTGATTATTGAGTAAGGATATTTTTGAGAAAGCATCATAAAATAAAACATCAGTAGATCTTCCATTATCTACCAAAATACGGTGCACATCATCATCGGCAATGTTTAAAGAGATTACAACCACGTCATTGTGAGGAAATTGGACTCCTTGAGCATCCTCATCGGGGAAAGCGATAGGCTCTTCAGTTCTTCGCCTCTTCCCGGGCTCGATTGACCCACTAGCCTTCCCTCGCCGAAGTCTCCTAGAGATGGTGTTGATGATGCCAAGGGGTGGCCGATCTGCCTGCTGCTCATTCCTTTGCGGTTCTAGTTGCGGCAATGCCCTTGGCCGATCTTCCTATCCTTCAGACTGATACCATAGAAATCGGCCAAGTCTACCTCATCTGATAAGCTCCTCGATCTCATCTTGGAGCTGAATACATTCTTTAGTATCATGACTATGGTCACGATGACAGAGGTAGAACTTGTTTGGATTGCATCTGTCAGGATAGGAGCGCATCCTTTCAGGCCTCGATAGCTGCTCCTTAATCTTCATTAGCACTTGCATTTTTGAAGCATTGAGGGGGGCATAATTATGGAACCTTCGGAGGGGAGAATCCCACCACGCCCTTCTGTTGGGGCTTTCCTGCTTTTGAGCTTGGGGAGGAGTTCAAGCTCGCTTGCACTCAGAAAATGTTCGAAAGCATGGCCGAGCTTCACTCAGCTTTTCCTCCTCAGAGGGCCTACCTGGCTCGTCGATTCATCGCTCTCTAATGGCTTCATTATCCTTGGCCTTGAAGGCCTCTTCTGCTCGGGCATATCCTTCAACCCGAGCTAGCATATCAACAAAATTCCTAGGATACTTCTTCTCCAGGAAGAATAGTAGATTGTTCTTCTGAAGGCTGCCCTTTAGCACGACCATCATAATAGATTGATCCAGGTTTTGGACCTCTAGCGCAGTGGCATTGAATCGATTAACAAAAGCTCGGGTGGATTCTTCCTCTTGTTGCTTGATGTTGATGAGGGATTTCAAGCCCCACTTGGGATGTCGGCTACTAACAAAATGAGCCACAAACTGATGGCTTATCTAGTCAAAAGAGAAGATGGTATTTGGCTTGAGGGTCGAGTACTAGTTTCTAACGGCTTCCTTCAAGATGGATGGGAAGGCTCGATAAAGAATGGTGTTTGGTACGCCATGGAGCAGCATTATCATCCAAAAGGCCTTCAAGTGATCAACCAGATTGGAGGTCCCATCATAGCTCTCGAATTGAGGGAGCTTGAAGTTTGGTAGGATCGGTTCCTGCATGATGTGCTAAGAGAAAGGAAGATCGGTATAGATATCACTACCATGAGAGGGGGGAGCATGGCGGAGTTTCTCGATTTGTCGGTTCATCTCTTGTAGTTTTCAATCTAGATCCTCTCGATCATGAATTTCTAAGGTCTTTTGATTGAATGGGGGCAAAGTTTCTCCAAGGGTAGAGTCATGATCAGAGCAGGGGCTCTCAGCTCTCTGCTTTTTCTTTTCGAAGGTCACCGACCAGCGAGCCCAAGTTAGCCATCCCCAGACTGGATCATGGGGCTTCGAAGAAGTCTGCTCCAGTCGAATTGGCATTAGAGTCTGCCACTGCATGACCTGCACTGCCTCAATGAGATCGCGAACCTACTGGACAAGTAGGTTGAACTACTCCGCATCCACCATGGCTGTAGGTGGAGCTTGAGTTGCCAGAGCTAAAGTGGGAGCGGACAGATCTGGACGAGATCTAGATGTAGAGGCCATTGACCACCAAGTTGAAGCTTTCTTGGGAGGCATTTTTTTTTGGGAAGGACTCTAGAGAAGAAGAAGAGAGATCGCTGCTGAGCACTTCTTTAAGAATAAGAGAACCTCAAGAATGGAAGGCCCTTTCTCTAGCACCAATCCTGTTGGTGCAAAATCTGGTCATCGTCAGAGAAGTGCTAGAGTCGGAATAGAAGAGATGACCGTCAGTGACCTGCTAAACAAGTCTCATCCAGAGCCTAGGGGGTGGCTTGGGCAAGGCCCTCCGATGATCAAGTCAGCTCTTTTAGCCAATAAAAATGGAGTACTCAGTCGAAAAAGTTGCAAAGTATTGAAAAGGAGAAGAAAGCCTAGAGAAAATATATTTGAAGGATCCCTTTTATAGATAGAGCCTGTAATAAACTGATAGTGACAGCCGTAACTATCGGATAGTGGGCCACTCGGGGCCATGTAGAGTTTGTTATTGAGGATAGTGTCAGTTGTTGCGAGGTGCCAGTCTATTTGAGATTTGATAGTCAAAGTTCGAAGGAGTAGACATTGGTTGGTGATGACCTTTGAGCTATATCAATTCTAGAGGAGTTCGGACTCCTCTAAGGTAGTCCGGGTGTGGGTTGGTTCATGCCGTGTCCAAGGTCAAATTTGTGTAGGAGAGGAGACTCTTCTAAAATCAGGAAGTAGATTTGCTGGAGAGATCTGCACGCAACTCTTTTGGAGGAGTAACCCGAGGAAGAATTCGCTTAACAGAGAAACCCAACTACTAGGGAGAATCCAGAAGGAGTTTGCCTGTTGGAGGAGTCCGAAAGAAATTCGCCTGTTAGAGAAGTCCGAAAGGAGTTCAACTGCTAGAGGAGTTCGCCTGTTGGAGGAATCCTGAAGGAGTTCACCTGTTGGAGTCCGAAAGAAGTTTGGTTGCTAGAGGAGTTTGACCATTGGAGGGAGATCGGCCAAATGGGATGCGCAGGTAGCTGGGGACTTGGTCGATTCTCTAGGACGATATTGACTGTTCAAGCTTGCCTAGAGAAGGAATCCACGATGTCTTGTCGAATCCAAAATCGATCTTTTCGATCAATCAAATTCTCTAGCTACAGTGTCGGAGGTTGGCCATTTCAGAATGATTTGAAGCTTGAATATTCCTACGAATTGAGGTTCAATTTCTATAACTGCAACTAGACGAAATTGATTTAGTCAGAATCTTTGCCAAACTTTGGTAGGCATGGATTTATCCCCAATAGGTAAAATAAGATCCATCTATATCATGTACTTGCAAAACTATTGAAAGATGCTGTCGGATTTTTTTCGAATATGGAACAAAGAACAAAGCTATGGCAATAATAAAAGTGATGAATTTTTAAAAGGGATAGGACCACACTTATCAGAAAGAAGTTGGTGGAGTTAGAATTCATGAAACATTATTCTTTGTTGTCAGATGGATATTGACAAAAGTTGGATGAATGCCAGGGGCATTTTCTTGCTTGAATATCGAAAAAGTGTTTGATATTTTATTGAATTTGCATGGTATAAGGCTGATAGTGCCAGTCGGATAAAGTATCCATGCAAAAGATGTGTTAATATGGTATATCATCATATATCACTTATTGAGGAGCATCTGCTATATTTTGGTATAGACAAGAAGTATATTGGCTGAATATGATATGGGGAGGATGATCCAAATGAAGTTGTATATGACGATAACAATACTGAATATGATATTGATGCTGCTGAACCTATCGAACATGGTGGAATAGGTTCACTATTGGATGATTTACATTAAGGTGTTAGCTCAAATGTACCTATGAGTACTAGTGCATCTTACGGTAGTTTTGATCATGAATACAATATTAATGAGGTAGAAGGGACTTCGGAATAGTTTGCAAAGTTTGTTCGGGATCCATGAGAGCCACTCTACTCAAATTGTATGAAGTTCTCTAAGTAAGAGTTTTTGATCAAATTGCTTCATATTAAAATTGTGAACCGATGAAGTCAAAAGTCATTTGATCAAAATTTGAGATTGATTAAAGCAGCTCTTCTCGATGGATTGACACTTCTGAAATCATATACTGAAGCAAAAACATATATGCAAAAATTGGGACTTGGCTATATTCCTATATATGCCTGCAAAAATGATTGTATATTATTTTACAAGGAGAACAAACAAGCAAGTGAATGTCCATAATGTAGTGAGCCTAGGTATAAAACCGATAATAGGAAAGGAATAAGATACCTCATAAGGTTTTAAGGTATTTTTTATTGATTCCAAGATTTCAAAGGTTGTATATGTCCACAAAGATAGTTGAACAAATAAGATGGCATCATGAATAGCAAATTTTGTAGGAGAACATACTTAGCCACCAACTGACTCTCTAGTATTGAAAGACTTCGATGCAAAGCATCCGCTATTTGTGAGTGATCTGCATAATATTCATCTTGGTCTAGCGACAAATAGATTTAATCTCTTTGGTAATTTGAGTACTTCCTACAGCATGTGGCCTGTGATGCTAGTTATATATAATGTGTCACCTTAGAAATACATGAAAGAACCATTTATTTTTATGTCACTATTGATTTTGGATTCGAAAGCACTAAGTAATGAAATTGATGTATATCTACAACTCTTAATCGATGATCTGAAGGAGCTATTAAAAAATGGAGTACAGACATACGATTTTGTTAGTTGAAGAAATTTTAAGTTGCATGCATTAGTTTTATGGACCATAAATGATTTTCTTGCATATGAAAACTTATCTGGATGGAGTACCAAAGGATATCTGGTATGTTCAATATGTAACAAGGATACGTCCTTCTTACATTTAAAGCATGGAAGAAAAATTTGCTTCATGGGTTATCAGTGGTTTCTACCTCCTGATCACTCTTGGAGGATCCATTATAACCACTATTTTGATGGTAAGTACCGGCATTTGTCACCTAAGGAGTTAAGTGGAATAGAAGTTCTAGAACAACTTGAAGCCATTGGAAATGTAAAATTTGGAAAAACATTGGGTACTCGCAAGCGAAAGTGTACTGAAGTTGAGCTGAATTGGATGAAGCGAAGCCTATTTTTCGAACTACCATACTGGAAGCAGCTACTACTTCATCATAACCTGGATGTAATGCACATTAAGAAGAATATTTATGATAATATCATCGGTATAGTGTTGAACATCATAGAAAAAATAAAAGATAATTCAAAAGCTTGCCTTGATTTGCCAAAAATGGGAATCCGGCCAGAGTTGCATTTAGTTCGTCGAGGTGATAAATTTTTTATGCCACCTGCATGTTATTCACTATTTGACAAGAAAAAGAAGAGTTTTTATGGATGGTTCAAAATCATAAAGTTTTCTGATGCTTTCACTTCAAATGTATCATGATGTATTGGCAATAATGACGGTAATATCTCTGGCATAAAAAGTCATGACTCCCATATGATGATGCAGTGCTTGCTTCCTATGGTGATGCGCGGCTATCTGAGTGGTGATGTTCAAGCTGCATTGATTGAGTTGGGAGTATTTTTTCGAGAGCTGTATTATCGAAAGTTGAAGATTAAGTTAATTAAGAAGTTTGAGAAGAATATTGTGCTCATTCTTTGTAAGTTAGAAAAAATCTTTCCACCATCATTTTTTGATATTATGGTGCACCTGACTGTTCATCTTCCAAAGAAAGTTTGGCCAATCCGGTACATTATCGATGGATGTATCCTATTAAAAGGTAAAGAAATCTTAATCTCTTTGACATATCAATTGTAAGATGTAAATGTATTAGAATGCTTTAAATTATTTTTTATTTGCAGATTCTTGTGTATCCTAAAAAAAGTATGAGCGCAATAAGGCACAGCCTGAAGGGTGCATAGCGAAAGCATATATAGCTACAGAGTGTCTCACATTATACTCGATGTATCTTGACAATATCAAAATGAGATTCAATCATGTAGATCATAATATTGACTATGAATGGGATGATGATGAACCGATACTGTTCATATTCAAACAACTGTTCGACCCATGGATGGAAGAAGATATGAGTTTATGGACATGAATGTGCTATCCAAAGCACACTTCTATGTTCTAAATAATTATGAATAAATTAAAGATTTAGTTAAGTATTATCTTAGCATAATTTTAATGTTCTAACTATTTTTTTCATGTTGATGTAATTAAAAATTATGACTTATTACAGTGAGTACAAGAATATACTATCCAAGAAGAATAATACAAATGTTAATGATCAACATAGAATGAAATTTGAAAATGGTTTGGAGATCATGTAAGTTTCACTAATATTACATTATATTTTTATAATTATGTAATTAATTACTTATACCAATATAATTTTTTATGCTATATTATAGATGAAATCTAAATATTTCAATAAAGAAGAGGGTGCAACCAATGAGTTGTACAATTTACCATGTGGCCCTGATCGAATGGTTAACTACTATACATCCTATATTGTTGGAGGAATGAGATTTCATACAAGAGAGCTTGAGATGCAAAGACGGATCCAGAATAGTGAGATTGCTATGATAGGATATGAAGGAGGAGATTGAATATCTTGGTATATTAATAGATATCATAGAATTGAAGTATGGGTCTAAAAATTTAGTATTCTTATTTTAGTACGAATGGTGGGATATTAGCAATAAGAAGATCGATATTCATTTTGATCCACACTTTACCAGTATAAATTTTGCACGAACATGGTACTAGAATAAGCTGTATATATTAGCAACTCAAGTGAAATAAGTAATATATTTAATGGATCCAAAATATCGAGGTGATTGGCATATCGTACAAAGAATAATACCTAGAGACGTATATGACATACCAACCCAACTAGAGATGGATGATAATTCAGATCTATATGAAGAGGAAGCTTTTCAAGAAAAGAAGAAAGATTGACCGAGCACCTTGTTAATGAAGAACTTATGACAGGTCCTTTGAATATGGCTGATCTGCCATCCAATGAAATTAAAATTAATTTTATATTTAATCTTGATGATTCATAGGGCAACGATCGGTTCATAAATGACGATGAGATAGAAGATGATACATTAATCGATTATTATGATTCAGAGGAGGATCTAGAAATCGAGGAGGATATGGATATTGATAAATAGATCTATATTATTTATTGAATCTTCTCTTGCAATAATGGTATGCAATACAATTCTATTCATTAGCATTTATATGTTTTTCACTATTATTATTCATTATTATATCATTTATATGTCAAGTTAATTATATGCATAGTTTAAGCATTGTAGGTATGGCGCCAGGAGAGAGACGACGACGTTCGAGTTCCTAGCATACTCCTGAGCCTTCCCCCATTTTCATTGCTACACCATCGGAGTTGCTAAAGGGCCCCATAGAGGCGGGTCCGAGTGAGATGGGTTTGAGTGAGGTGGGCCCGACTGATATTTTAATATTTTTTATATAATAAAATTTAATTTTAATTTATCTATTAGGTTTATAAATGGCTATCATACTAATAATTTATTCAATATTTTTTCAGACCATTTTTTGGTGGTGGTGAGGTGAGGATGAGGTCCATCGAAGAACCTCGCCCTTGAGCATTGGAGATGCAAGCACGAGGGACAGCATCTCTGCATCAAGATTCCACTAGGCTATACCAAGCCTATTAGGGGATGGTGTGAGCTATGGCAAACTGAGATAGGCATCATTTACTATAGCTTTGCCCCGATGATGCTCTTCAATTGGCATCAAGTTACATGACCTTAGATGGAGATCTTCTATAGCCATTTATAGGTATAATAATATTTATTTAAATATTTAATTAGTACTATATTCTTATAATATTTGTTATTAGCAGGCTATATTTGATATTATTGATTTTAAGCATGATCGCGTGCGGCGAGCTTTAGATGATCATGCTCACATTTCAAGAAGTACCGATATCGCATTCATCGCCACTAGTATGCTATAGTGCACGACCAAGGGGCGGAGGCAGTGCGGTAGCGGTCATATGATAGCATTAGTATCGAGGACTGGACTGTCATATGCCGCACGTATGAGAATCTGGTAAATCATGTAACTTTCTTTTATTTAAAATTTAATAATTAAATCATTTATTTTTAAATTAAGTTACTTACTAACTAATTTGACTTTTAACTGTGCATGATCGATGTGCCAAAAATGCCACGAATTGGGAGAGACAGACAGTCTCACATTGTGGGGGTTCGAGGCCATTCGCTTGCCATATGGAGTAGATGGTAAATAATTTTTATTTATCATATTTTAACTATTTAACTATTTAAATTTTTTTTATTAATTATTCTCAAATTGCAGAGATATGTAGAGAGTGGCAAGCTTCCTGATAGGATCGAGATCTACCAGCAGACCCATCAGCAATGGTCAGTGGACTGGACGGTCAGGAATCAGGAGCTTTTTGTAAGTTTTTTTAACTATTTTTTCATTGGCACTTTGATTTTCAGTACAAACTTAGAGTAGCTATAAATTTAATTTTTAGGATCATATGATAGACATTAGATTCCAGCCTACCCCAAAGGGCTGGACTATACCCATAGATTATAAGATCTATGATCAGGTGCTTAGTATGAAACACTGTTATGTTAGGAGGCTAGGGCATGGAATCAGAGCTTCTATATCTTCGCATTCATCTAGGGCAGACATCCATGCTGCCTGTGATGTTCGGCTAAGGAGATACAAAGATAAAACTACTTAGGATCGATAGCGGGCTGCTAAATTGACTGCATGCATTGATAAGTACCAGCTGTTCCAGATGCAGATGATGGAGCAAATGATGCAGATGGAGCAGATGATGCAGTAGTAGGCCGGTCCGAGCTCCTCTGAGCACTCCCCTCCTTCGACCCATTCCTTTTCTCCAATTACTGTCGATGCTTGACGACCGGTGGTCTATTTTTGTATATTTTTATTTTTATTTTGAATCTTTTGTTACAAAAAAATATTTTTGTAATTATATTTTTATATAATAAAATGATGAAATTTATTTATGGATTTATTTAATGAACTTTTTTATTTTCATTTTATAAATTATAAATATAAATTATAAAATATATTTATTTATAATTTTTTTTAAAAAAATAATTTATGATGCAATTATTTATAAAAAAAATATTTCTATCATAAATAAAATATTATTTATGATGGAAAACCCATCATAAATAAAAAATTATATGCGATGGAAAAAATCCATCATAAATAATAAATTATTTATGATGGAAAATTTTCATAGAAAATAAAAAATTATTTATGATGGAAATATTCCATCGCAAATAACTAATTATTTATGATGAAATATTTTCATCATAAATAATTTTTTATTTATGATGGAACATTTTTTGTCAAAAAAACTATTATTTATGATACAAAATTTTGGTTTCCATCACAAATAATTTAATGAATAAAAAAAAATTTGATGAAAATTTTTTATCATATAAATTTTTATTGAGGATGAAAAGTAATTTTTTATAGCTAATTATTATCTACGACCCAATTTTTTACGACAAAGAATTAGCGATGCAAATTTTGTCGCTAATAATTATTAGCGATGGAAATTGATTATTTGAGATAAATTTTTTGCATTGCAGAAAATGTGTTTTGTTGCAGTGTTTGCATGCATCACATACATTGTGAGGCTAAAGCCAAACCACATAGAGACATGCAACGTCAATTGAATCCAAACATAAGAGAGGTAGTAAAGAAAGAGATAATAAAATAGCTAGATGTAGGCATTATCTATCCAATTTTTTATTGTAAATAGGTCAGCCTAACCCAAGAGGTGCCTAATAAGTCAGGTATCACCATGGTAGAAAATAAAAAAGGTGAGTTATTACCCACTCGCACAGCAACTGACTGGCAAGTATGTGTGGACTATAGGCAACTCAAAACCATGATTAGGAAAAACCACTTTCCACTATCTTTCATTGACCAAATTTTAGAATGGTTGGTGGGTCAAAGTTACTTTTACTTTCTGAATAGATATTCAGGATATAATCAAGTACCTTTATTCCTAGAGGACCAAGAGAAGACCACCTTTACCTACTCTTATGATATTTTTGTCTTTTGAAGAATGCCTTTTGGACTATACAATGCACTGACCACTTTTCAGCGGTACATTATGGCTATTTTTTAGATCTGATCGATAAGTTTTAAGAAATTTTCATGGATGACTTCTCTATTTTTGGCTCTACGTTTGCTATCTGTCTCTAAAATTTAACTAAAGTACTTAAAAGATGTGGAGATGAATCTAGTATTGAGTTGGAAAAAGAGCTATTTTATGATTCGCAAGGGAATTGTACTCGAACATATTATATCTGAGTGAGAGATCGAAGTAGACAAGCTAAAGTTGAGATAATATTAAAACTACCACCTCCAATCTGGGTTAAATAAGTACAATCCTTCTTAGGATATACAGGATTTTATAGATGCTTTATTAAGGACTATAGCAAAATTTCATGACTTTTATGTAATCTTTTTGGCTAAAGAATTTTTTTTTGATTTTAATGAAGACTGTTTGGCCACCTATAATACACTTAAAATAGTATTAACTACTGCACCAATTATTAAACCATCAGATTGGATCCTACCATTCAAAATTATGTGTGATGATTTTGATTATGTGGTAAGGATAGTTTTAGGGAAAAAATTCAATAAGGAACCTCATGTAATTTACTATACTAGCAAAACTCTTTTTGATGCTCAATTAAACTACACCATAATCGAGAAAGAATTGCTTGTAATTATGTTTGCCCTAAAAAAATTTAGGTTATACCTTTTAGGCTCTAAGCACTTAATTTACTCTGACCATGCTGCATTGAAATATCTGTTATCGAAGAAGGATACCAAACCTAGGCTGATTAGATGGGTCCTTTTGTTGCAAGAATTTGACTTAGAAATCTTAGACAAAAAGGGTTCCCAAAATATAGTACAAGATCATATCTCTAGGATCTTGGTAGAACATCATAATAAAAGTGTTGGAGATGGTTCCCTGATGAGCAACTCTTTTCAACATCTTCTAATAATCTTTCCTGATTTGCACATATAGTCAATTGCTTGGCGATAGAACAAGTCCTATCCCATTGGACCTAATAAGGGAAAAATAATTTTTTCTCAAGTAAAACACTATTTTTGGGAAGCATCAGAGTTATTCAAAATTTGCCCAGACCAAATCATCTGATGATGTATCCCTAAGAGTGAATTTCAAAGTATCCAAACTTTTTGCCACTCATTAGCTTATGGAGAATATTTTATTGGAAGGAAAATGAAAGCAAAAGTGCTATAGAGTGGATTTTATTGGCCAATACTATTCAAGGATGCCCATGATTTCTGCCATAATTGTTTGAGATGCCAACAAATAAAAAATATTTCAAGAAAAAATATGATGCCCCTATGCCTAATTTTAATAGTTGAAATATTTGATGTCTGGGGAATTAACTTTATGGGCCCATTTTCTTCATCTTATAATTATGAGTATATTTTGCTAGCAGTACATTATGTTTCAAAGTGGATAGAAGCTATGGCAACATAAACTAACGATCATAAGGTGCTAATCAAATTTATTCAAAGAAATATTATAAGTCGATTTGGTTATTCCAGAGCCATAATTAGTGATGGGGGTACGCACTTCATGAATAAGCATTTTGAAGCTTTGATGGAAAAATATGGAATAACATATAGAATAGCCACCCCATATCACCCCCAGACTAATGATAAGTGGAAGTCTCCAATAGAGAAATAAAGAAGATCTTAGAAAAATGGTTAGGCTAGATCAAAAAGGTTAGTCTGAGAGATTAGATGATGCACTATGGGCCTACCATACTACTTACAAAATCCCTATAAGAATGTGTCTTTACTGGCTTGTTTTTGGAAAACCTTGTTATCTGCTGGCAGAATTAGAACACCGCACATATTGGGCAATAAGAAAATTTAGCTTTGATATAAAAAATGTGGGGTCAAAAAGGAGACTGTAATTAAATGAATTAGAGGAGTTACATAATGAGGCATACGAGAGTGCAAATATTTATAAGGCTCGAATCAAAGCTTACCATGATAAAATTATTTCAAAAAAAAAATATTCAAACCTAGTAAAAAAGTATGGCTCTTTAATTCTAGGTTAAGATTATTTCCTAATAAACTTCGCTCATATTGGGATGGACCATTCATTTTAACTCAAATTTTTCCCCATGGAGCCATAGAACTTAGAGACCAAAACAGGAAAATACTTTAACGTTAATGGCCAACGAATTAAACCTTATGTGGATGGTATAAGGGATGGAGAAAAAATCGAGTCTATGGATCTGGTTGAACCGGTCTATGGACCACCATAAATTTTTGGCTTGGTCTGGCTGAAGATCTTAAACTTAGCACTTATTGGAAGGCAACCTGTAACACCCTACCCCTAACTAGATACGGGTGATGGTGCCACACCCCACCCTTATCTAAAGATTAAGAAGATTTTTGAACTATGACTATGTTAAATTATAGCATCATATAATAACATGCTTTCAATTTAGCTGAAATATCCATTCATTTTCATCACAAGCATTTCAATTAAATTCTCCTAATTTGCTAATAACCATCATCTCCACTCATAACTTATCAAATCATACAAATAACTCAAAGTTTCAATAACAATACCATACTTCATACATACATTCTAGTCATTAATCATCTTTTTTAATACATACTTTTCTTTAAAATAAACTAAAACATGTACACGTAATAGTTCTAGCTTTATCGTCTCAGCTCTATACATCTCAAAATATATTTCCTTTACAAGCCATCATCACCAAAACAACTTTTTCTACTAAAGACACTGATACATCTAATACATAGCCTGAAATATATCTTTGAGCTATATAATTTTCAAAGCTGCAAGAAACAAGAGTGAGGGGTGAGACTTGGGGAAGTCTTAGTGAGTATAATTTCATCTAACAATATAGAAAATCAGATAGCTATAATTCTTATAATATAATGTATATCATGCTACTAATAAGCTTCCAAATAATTACGTATCAACATGAATAAATTACATAAAAACTTTTTAGAAACATAAATAATTTTTTACTTTTAATCATACCACAATCATATCCACATATGAGCAATCCCATAACATACTTTTATAGAAGAAAATAGCACATCATAGAACACACTACCATAATTGGACCAATCCCTTAGGCGGCCTACCTTATCATCAAAAGGCCAACACTCTTCCATAGGGTTCCTTATGAGCAGCTGCCTTCTCACCAGAAGGACAACACACTCTCATAAGGTCTGCATTTATTGAGAACAACACACTCCGATAGGTTTCTTATGAGCGGCCTGTCTTATCACCAAAAGGACAATATACTCTCATAAGTATACCATCCCTATGGGCAGCCTATCTCAGTGATTTTAGAACAACACACTCTCATAAGGTTTACCAATCCTATGAGTGGCCTGTCCGTGCTCACAAACATCAACAAGCCCCACGGCACATGAACAAAGCAAACAATGTAAGAAATAAAACCATATAAGATATCACTGTATTACTCATTGAAAATTATCAAAGCCATGCTATTAAAACTATAAGCATAATTACTTGCATATGCAACACCCCAAAAGCTATTTAGAAATCATACTTATTTCTAGCTTTGTTTACAAACATGTAAGCTATGAAATACTAAGAAACTGCTTTGCTTTTCAAATAAACATTTTTACATAACAAAATACTTGGAAAACACCATGGTTAGATAGAAATCACTCACCTTAACTGGCTGTTACATCACTTTAATGCTTAACTTATCCTAAACACTCCTTTTAAGCTCTTTTCCTTTCCTATAAAGTTGATACGCACCAATTAACACAATACCAACTTGATACGTAAATATAAAAATACATGCTTTGCTTCTTTATGCTTATTCCTTAGTTCTTCCAATTCTTGCTTGACTCTATTCTATTTTACCCTATTTTGGATTAGCTAAATCCCAACACAAACTTCAAAAACTTTAGTAATTTGATTGTTTCTCACTTTCATCATTGCTCCTAAGTTCAGCAAACACAATTATATCATCTAATTGCTGAAACAATTTAAACAGCTCTTAAGAAAATTATCAGCAATGCTATTTTTTTCTCATTTCAATTTCATCATTCATATGCTTCAATTCCTAGCACAATAAGTCTGATAATTATCATTTAGAATTCAATTTAAATTTAGTTTAAGGCCTCAAGTTCTTAACTTGAATGGTTTAAAATCTTGCTGCCAGTAAAATTGTTTCTTCTTTTCCCAATTTTAGCTACTTTTCCACCTTTCAATTTAGTTCTCCACCCAAAATACCTCTTCCTAACTGATTTTCTTGGATTTTTGACTGAGAATAGAACCTTCTCCCGCTCTCTTCTCTCCTCTTTTCTTTCTGAAGAATTTAGAAACTAAAATAGTAGCTAAGGAATCGGTGGTTTTAAGGTTGGAAAACATAAACTAATTTAAACCTTGCTAGGTGTCAGTTCATAGTTATTCCATCTAATTTCAGGCTTAACAGGTGTTTCTTTAATGTATTTCCAACCATTAGTTAATGTCCTCAAGCTACTCATTCATCACTGGAAAAAATATTTTGAAAGCTTCACTTAAAACCCTCTTGGTTAAACCCACTCCTAGAATTTTTCGCTGGCTGACCTAGCTCGATTCCAACTCGGGCCAACTCGATTGACAGTCGAGCCAGCTGTCTCAGGAATCAGACTGGCTCTCTTAGAAAAAATAGAAAACTCACTCTATAGCCTTAGACTCAGGCTGGTTTGATTTCAATTCGGATCAGGTCGGATACTCCTCGTCTTTAGAATTTTATTTTTCAACCTCTGCTCACATATTTACTCAAATCTCAGCTTATTTTACTCTCCATTAACTTTAAAATATAAATATAAATAAAAAATATCCCACTATTTGGATTCAATAAAAATATCAAAAAAATCAAAATCCTTAAGTATAAGAATCCAAAATTTGGGTTCTAGTTCAAATTCTCCAAACTCAAAACTTTTAAAACTTTTTTGCTTCTGAATGGTTAGGTAAAAGGGTCTCTAAAATTTGTTAAAAATCCTTTAATAACTCACCAATATCTAAGGATCAATTATCAAAACATTTTATTCTAAGAAAATATATATTTCATATACCTCTCTATATGGGTGCTAGCTTTCAGACTTAGAAAATTTTCAGGACTCATATTGGCAGACAGCTACAATCTATTCTCAAATAGCTCAAATAACCTCAACAAACTATTATACTTACTAATATTACTTTGAATATCTTTCAAGATATCAATACCATACATACTTGAACAAAAATCTTTTAATTTATTGTTTAGCTGGTTCGAAATGTTACATTTCCTCCCTCCTTAAAATAAATTTTGTCATCAAAATTTGCATGCAACAATATTAGAATACTAAAGATTATCAAACTCTTATTTTATCCTTGAACCCTTATCAAACAAAATCAATTATTTAATTATAAATATCATACCTGGTTTCACATTAAATCTTGTTGATATATGCTAGCATCTTGTCCATTGAATCAGTCCTCACTTTATTTACTGATGGAAGATTTTTAGATGAAGCTTTATTAGGACACTTCCTTCTCTTGTGACCCATTTGTCCACAATGGTAATACCCTCTAATTCTTTTTGATACCCCACTTTCTGTAGACTGTACCATCACCTTCTACTAAGTACTTTCCTGCTTTGGGTTAACTGATGTAAAAGAACCCATACCCGATTTTACTGATGTTCCAAAAGTAAGACTGGGCTGTTTAAAATATTTGCTTTCTTTGATAATAGATCTTCTATATCCGAAGAAAAATTTTGCATACTTCTTTTACCTTTCTCCTGCCTATGATTAGAAAATTCTTTTTCCACTTCCTCTGCTCTAATAGCTCCCACAATCAGTTCAATAAAACTATTATAGTTATGCATCTTTGTTTTTTCTTTGATTTCTAAATGCAATCTATCTTGAAATAACCAACACTTTTTCTTTTCATCCACTACAAATGCTAAAGCAAAATATAATAACTCAATAAATTTGGCTTCGTACTTAGCTATTGACATTCTTCCCTGAGTTAAATTAAGAAACTCTCTCCTCTTTTGATCGCGATACACCACTGAATAGTATTGTTGATAAAATTCCTTTCTGAAATCATCCCAAGAAATAACATAACCTTGTGGTTGCCTATCTACATAGGATTCCCACCAATGTTTAGCCTAACTTTCTAAAAGAAAGGTAGCAATGCTCACCTTCTACTCATTGGTACTCTTCATCAACATAAATATCCTTTCCATTCTTTGAATCCAATTTTCTGCCTCCATTGGGTCTGTAGTACCCAAAAATTCTAATGCCCCTGGTTTTCTAGCTCTTTCAAAATTTCTTTCCACACCAACACTTCAAGATTGAGGTCTAGGAGCAGAATTCATTACAATAGTGACAGCTTGAGTAATTACATCCACCAATTCCCTTCATCCAGGAATAAGTGCTTGATCCTGAGATGCAGATTTTGACGACAATTCTTGACCATAATCATACCCTTGTGAAACCCTTGCTTCAACTTTCAAGGCAAAAGATGATACAATGGATGGTACTCTAGGAGGTTGACCACTCCTATTCACTCTTCTTGGTCTACTCCGACCTCTGCCTCTACCCCTATCTTAGGGTAACTGCTCTCTACCAAATCCTGATCCCAACTACTCCATCTTCCTACAAGATGAAATTGATATTATCAAAATTATCAACCTCCAAATAACTTTACTGACAAATAAATCTCTAAAGAAAACATCTTTGATTGAAATATACATTTTCAATAAAATTCTATTGAAAAGATCCTTCAAAAGATATTGAGTCAA
Organism: Cocos nucifera; assembly: GCA_006176705.1. Lineage (NCBI taxonomy): Eukaryota > Viridiplantae > Streptophyta > Magnoliopsida > Arecales > Arecaceae > Cocos > Cocos nucifera. Next base: position 61,333 of record QRFJ01001233.1, on the reverse strand, counting down.
CTCATTAATCAATTGGCTCATCTCCAAGACCATTTAACCCAACTTATACAATCCAAACAAACTAATTATGATATACATAAGTCCATCCTTGCTAATCATAATATTATTTATATCATTAACCATAAATCATTTCTTATCCTTGCTAATTACAAGCCTTTGCTTATCTCTGCTGATTATAAAACTTTGATTCATCTCTATAACCCATTAAAACTTTGCTCCAATATTAAACATGTACCTTCTACTAACCTTTACTTATCTCCACTGATCATAAACCATTGCTTTGATACCACAAATGTAACACCTCACCCCTAACTAACGATGGGTGACGGTACCACACCCCACCCTTATCTAAAGGTTAAGAAAATTTTTGAACTATGACTAAGTTAAATTATAACATCATATAATAATCTGCTTTCAATTTAGCTAAACTATCCATTTATTTTCATCACAAGCATTTCAATTAAATTCTCCTGATTTGCTAATAACCATCATCTCCACTCAAAACTTATCAAATCATATAAATAACTCAAAGTTTCAATAACAATACCATACTTCATACATACATTCTAGTCATTAATCATCCTTTTTAATACATACTTTTCTTTAAAACAAACTAAAACATGTACACGTAATAGTTCTAGCTTTACCATCTCAGCTCTATACATCTCAAAATATATTTTCTTTACAAGCCATCATCACCAAAACAGCTTTTCCTACTAAAGACATTGATACATCTGATACATAGGCTGAAACATATCTTTGAGCTATGCAACTTCCAAAACTACAAGATACGAGAGTGAGGGATGAGACTTGGGGAAAGTCTGAGTGAGTATAATTTCATCTAACGATGTAGAAAATCAGATAGCTATAAGTCTTATAATATCATGTATATCATGCTACTAATAAGCTTCCAAATAATTACGTATCAACATGAATAAATTGCATAAAAATTTTTCTAAAACATAAATAATTTCTTACTTTTAATCATACCACAATCATATCCACATATGAGCAGTCCCATGACATACGATCTTATAGGAGAAAATAGCACACCATAGAACACACTACCATAATTGGACCAATCCCTTGGGCAGCATGCCTTATCATCAAAAGGCCAACACTCTCCCACAGGATTCCTTATAAGCGACTTGCCTTCTCACCAGAAGGACAATACACTCTCATAAGGTTTGTATTTATTGAGAATAACACACTCCCATAGGTTTCTTATGAGCGGCCTGCCTTATCAGCAAAAGAACAACACACTCTCATAAATATACCATCCTTATGGGCGGCCTATCTTAGTGACATCGGAACAACATACTCTCATAGCGTTTACCAATCCTATGAGCAGTATGTCCATGCTCACAAACATCAATAAGCCTCACGGCACATGAACAAAGTAAACAATGTAAGAAATGAAACCATATAAGATATCACTATATTACTCATTGAAAATTATCAAAGCCATGCTATCAAAACTATACGCATAATTACTTGCGTATGCAACACCCCAAAAGATATTTAGAAATCATACTTATTTCCAGCTTTGTTTACAAATATGTAAGCTATGAAATACTAAGAAACCATTTTCCTTTTCAAATAAACCTTTTTACATAACAAAATACTTGGAAAACACCATGGTTAAATAGAAATCACTCACCTTAACTGGCTATTACATCACTTCAATGATTAACTTATCCAAAACACTCCTTTTGAGCTCTTTTCCTTTCCTATAAAATTGATACGCACCAATTAACACAATACCAACCTGATACATAAATATAAAAATACATGCTTTGCTTCTTTATGCTTATTCCTTAGTTCTTCCAATTCTTGCTTGACTCTATTCTATGTTGCCCTATTTTGGATTAGCTAAATCCCAACACAAACTTCAAAACCTTTAGTAATTTGATTGTTTCTCACTTTCATCATTGCTCCTAAGTTCAGCTAACACAATTATATCATCTAATTGCTGAAACAATTTAAATAGCTCTTAAGAAAATTATCAACAATGCTATTTTTTTCTCATTTCAATTTCATCATTCATATGCTTCAATTCCTAGCACAGTAAATCTGATAATTATCATTTAGAATTCAATTTAAACTCAATTTAAGGTCTCAAGTTCTTACATCGAATGGTTTAAAATCCTGCTATCAGTGAAATAGTTTCTTCTTTTCCCAATTTCAGCTACTTTTCCCCCTTTCAATCTAGTTCTCCACCCAGAACACCTCTTCCTAACTGATTTTCTTGGATTTTTGGCTGAGAATAGAACCTTCTCCCGCTCTCTTCTCTCCTCTTTTCTTTCTGAAGAATTTAGACACTAAAACAGTAGCTAAGGAACCAATGGTTTTAAGGTTGGAAAAACATAAACTAATTTAAACATTGCTAGGTGTCAATTCATAGTGATTCCACCTAATTTCAGGCTTAACAAGTGTTGCTCTAATGTATTTCCAATCATTAGTTAATATCCTCAAGCTGCTCATTCATCACTTGAAAAATTATTTTAAAAGCTTCACTTAAAACCCTCTTGGTTAAACCCGCTCCCAGAATTTTCTGCTAGCTGAGCAGCTCGATTCCAACTCGGGCCGGCTCAATTGACAATTGAGCCAGCTGTTGTTAGATATATGTGCCCTAGAAGCTAGAATTGGCTGACACTTGTAATACACTTCTAGGGGCAAAATTATAATTTTGACTATAATCAATAAAATGGGTTATTTTCTATCACATATGTGTATTTAGTGTCTGTGATATATCTTTTTGAATTAATGATAATGATAATTCATATTTTCAAGAGATGAAAATTTAAGACATGAATAATCATTATTAACTTATAAAATGCTCCCGACCATAGGATCATCACGAGGATGGTGATTGATCTGGAAGGTTGGTGTACAATTGCTTCTCTTTAGTAGATGAGTCTTGAGTCTATGGTGTGGAGACACTGGAGCGAGAGTACAGGTACTTGTTAGAGAACGAGGGCATTGAGTGTGACCACCTTGAGTAGTCATTAGGAAGTCTACCTTCTCGTCAATGACTGACTCGATGCTATAGTGGTGTGTCTGATTCTTTGACCTAAGGTGCATCGGTAGTTCACCTTGAGGGTATTATAGTTTAACTACACCATAACTTGATCTTCTAGCCATTTAGAACCCTGAGGTGTATGTTGGCTATAGCATGTTCATTGTAAAACTAGATTGCATCAAGATGGAATCTATCTACCTCGGTGGTAGAGGAGCAGCCCTATGATGATCATGAGAATCAAGTCTAGAAGCCCATGGCTATGGCAGAGTGAAATAATAGAAAGAGTTTCTATTTAGATTTTTATATCAAACTTAAATCGAATGATTACATCATGTGACAGAAACTAGGATTTGATGAGTTTACATTAACCCTAATCTAATCGGGGCTCAAGATAGAAGAACTTAATCACATAGATAGCTACACCAAGAGGTTCGCTTTCAGCTCTGATGGGTTGCCACCATATACTGCTAGGTGTCACTGATGGATTTTGGGAGCAATTAGAATGATTTAGATGATCGATCATTCTAGCTGTTCGAATCAGAAGAGTTCTGATCCATTGAAAGAAGTTTCGATGATGTCGATTATAGAGATCATGGCATATCCCATTATCATACAGAACTGAACCTAACTGGGTCACACAAATAAGAGTTCGAATCTGATGATCATCAATAGAACTAATCCAGTTTAATTGATCTGAATGAGATTCAATTAGGTTCAAAGAAATCATGCTAGAACTCGATTGAACCTAACATTCTTCTTTTACTATCATAAATGATTGTCCTGACTGAGCCAAAGGAGTTTGTGCTCGATCAGAGGCCTTCACTTGATCTTACTGGAGCCTGTCCAAGTTAGAAAAGGGTTGTCTTATTTTGTAGGATAATACCTACCATTTTTGGTCACTTGCCATTTCTCGTCCTTTGACTTTGGTCAAAAGTTGACCTTTGATAGGTCAAATGTTGACCATAGACACTTTGACTTCTATCCACATGTCATGCACCTATTGGAGAGTTGGTGGAGGCTTGTCCCCCTGCCAAAACCTGGCAAGGAGAAGGGCGCATGCCACCCTTGGCGTGTGCCCAAGTAGGAGGCGCCCAGGAGTCCCTATTGGATAGGGACTCCATCTCCTTTTTGGATTTCGATTAGACTTCTCCTAAGAATCAAGTTTGATTGGTCATAGGCACCATCTAAGGAGGAATCCAGGAGACTCTATTTCCACTAATCAGATTTAGATCCAATTTCACAAAGGGTTGTGATTGGTTGGAAAGAAGAGGAGTTGGATCATGCTTAGTCTATAAATAAGACCCTGCGCCCAACTCAAAGTGAATAACAATTCCCAATACCTCAAGGCTGCCTCCCTCTTCCTCCTCCATGCCAAGAACTTCTTCTCCCTCTCCTCTCCATGCCCAAAGGAGTTTGGGACCTTAGTTGGTGCGATCCAGATGAGAGAAAGGCGACTGAAAGCTAGAAGGCTGTGCTACTGCAAAGGACAACTACTGAGTTTTGAAAGGTGTTTTGAAGATCCTCCAAATCAGATTCAGATCTGATTTTTGAAGATATGATAGAAAAGAAGAGGATCTCTAGATCTAGCCTGAGTGGATATCGGTAGAGGCCAGACGCTTGTGTGGCTAGATCCAGAACGTTCCGCTGCATACAGGATCATCAACGGGTAATAAGATTATCCAAATCAAGGTAAATTAAATCTGATCTAATTTATCTAAATTTTATTTTAATTATTAAAATAATAAAGATCAAATCTAAAATATCTCAGATTTGATTAGGATTAAAATTTTTTTTTAAAATATATCTCTTGATCCAATCAGATCTGAACGAACCTGGTCCGAAAAATCAGGATTTTCCTTCAACTGGTATCAGAGCCATGGTTCTAAAGTATTTAGATCTTATTTTAAATTTATCTTAATTAAAAAATAAATAATTTTAGATGTCACATGAGATGTGATCAGATCTGAAATCAGAAAAAATTAAAATTAAATGATTTGGATCTAAGATTAGAAAATATGCATGACTAGTTCTAAAATTGAATAGTTCTATAGAATAGTCTTGCATGTTTTTAATTTAATTTGATTAAATCATATTTTAGATCTATTTATTTACTATTTTTTAATATTATAATTATTATAATAATATCTAAAAAATAATAAATAAAAATTATTTAATTTTAACATCATATGAGATATGATTGATGCATGTCTAGACTAGTTTAGAATAGTTCTACATTAGTTGTCTAGATTAGAGTTTATTTTGATAGAGATCAATTTAAATCTAATTTTTTTAAATTATTATGAGATAATTTTAGATTAAAAATATGCATGATTTGATACATGAGATGTATGCAAAATATGTCATAATTAGATCTAATTTGTATATGAGATATATGATATAGATCTGAAAAAATTTTGTATTGCATATTTTTGATTAAGGCATTCCTTGAGCCGTCCAGTCATAAGAATGAAGAAGGATTTGAAAGCCCTCTCCTCCCATCCGATGGGATGTTCTTATGACGTGTAGGGGTACTGTGCGTTCGTCCTTAATCAAAAAACCAAAAACTTCTTTCTGCAAAACTAGATCCTGAAAATCTAGAATTTATTGTGCATATTTTGTTTATGAACCCTACTTAATTAAGATTAAGATTATGAATATTAATTAGGTCTTAAAATTAAGATTTTAGATTATAAGACATATTCATAATACTGGGTTTGGCTTGGGTAGCTCAATTTAGTCTAAGCGGTTGATCAAACCAAATCAAGAGTTGGTTAGATGGGATCAATAATGCTTAAATTGACCAGCCTAATAGGATTAAGTCTGGTCAAGATCGAGTATCAGATCAAGCAAGACCTAATAGCTTAGAGGTTAGAGCTGGATTGTAGCTTAACCCAATTGGTTTTGCTCAAAATTTGGTGTCTAAGGTAAGTTTGGCATAGACGACCGACTGATTTTAATTGGAAGCTACTCGATCTGAATGCAGTTCTTGTCGAGTTAATTGCATATCCCTTCCACCGATCTCACTTACCTGGCGATATCTGTTGACCCAATTCTGATTTGAGGTGGTCAATAATCCGAGCTAACCCATGCCACTAGGTTAGTCATAATTGTTATGACTATGATAAGTCTAGTTTAATGAGACCTGAATCAATTCTCCCTAAGAAAAGATTAAGTCTGAGGTCTTCCACTATTGTAGATGTGTGGGCCCATCCCAGAGTTGATTGTTCTTGGTTGGATACAGTGGCTCAGTTGCACCGAAAAGATGCAACCATGTCTATTAGGCATTAGATGCTATGGGCTAGAGGATGAGTTGAGCTCAATATTCCAAATACGGCAAGAGACTCAATTAGAAATTCAGTCTGTGCAAATGGTGGGTCTGACTTAACTAAGGTGTGGATCAATATTTCAGATACGGTGAGATTCATGAATTAGAGACCAAGTTTGGGTGCACCATGATTAGAGAATCATTGAACAAGTGTTGTTCACTCACTGGTGAACCCATCACCAATAACTGTTAGGTGAGGTGATGAGTCAGTTGGTGAGACCGCACCATCCACTAGAAATTATTAATCATGGAGATTTTTGCATCTCTACAGAGGGAGTGTAGGGATCCGAGAAAATAGTGGAAGCTAATTTGTTTAAAAATAAAATTCTTAAATAAATTGGTCAAGTCATAATTATAGTATCTAACTAGAATCTTTGACTCTCTACAGAAAAATATCTGTGTCCAACCCATTAAAACATATCCTGGACACACATAGACTGACCGGACCCAATTATAAAGATTGGCTCAAAAACTATGAAATTATTTTGGGTTTCGAGAAGTTAACCCATGTATTGGATCAGGATCCTCCCACCTTGCTAGCCCATCCATCCGCTGAATAGAGAGCATCTCTGAAAAAATGGATAGACGAAGATAATAAGGCCAGATATTATATGTTGGGCTCGATGTCTGATGAGCTCCAACGCCAACATGAAGATATCAGGATTGCTCGCCAAATGTTAGTTCACCTACAAAAGATGTTTGGTGAACAGAGTCGCACAGCCAAGTATCAAGTCACGAAATAATTTTTTAAGGCTAAGATGCATGATGGGCAGTCAGTCCAAGATCACTGTCTGATGATGATCAAGGACTTGGAAGAGCTTGAGAAACTCGGTGTGAAGTTAGACTTGGATCTGCAGAACGATGTCATTTTACAATCCTTACATTGATGCATATGGGCATTCATCATGAATTACCAATGCATAAACTTTAAAAATTCCTTGGCCGAATTAATGAACATGCTGGTCACTACTGAGCTTTCTATGAAAGATTCTAAAGGCTCAGTCTTTGCTATGGAAATGGACTTCTTCCAAAAGAAAGTCTTCTGAGAAGAAAAAGAGTCTATGAAAAAGCAAAAGGTGGAAGAGGAAAAAGAGAAAGGCAGAGCTGGAAGAAGCAGCGATGTCAAGGAAAACTGTTTCCGTTGCAACAGCGATGGCCAACTGGAAAAGGAACTGTCCTACTTACCTACCATCTGGAAGAAAAAGAAGGAAGGTCCTTCTGGAGGTATGCTCATCATTGAGTCATAACCTTAGTGATTTCTTTTGCATCCAGTTGGGTGCTGACTGTGGTTCTTGCTCACTTG
>QRFJ01001233.1:0-53658 GCA_006176705.1 Cocos nucifera | reverse complement strand
TAGAAGCCAGAATTGGCTGACACTTTAATACACTTCTAGGGGCAAAATTATAATTTTGACTATAAATAAAATGGGTTATTTTCTATCATATGTGTATTTTAGTGTCTGTGATACATCTTTGAGTTAACGGTAATGATATTCATATTTTCAAGAGTTGAAAATTTAAGACATGAATAATCATTATTAACTCATAAAATGCTTCGACCATAGGATCATCACGAGGATGGTGTTTGATCCAAAGGTTGGTTTACAATCACTTCTCTTAATAGATGTGTCTTGAATTATGTGTGGAATAAATGAGGGATAGGTACTCGTTAAGAATGAGGGCACTGAGCATGACCACCTCGAGTAGTCTTAGGAAGTCTACCTTCTCGTCAATGACTAACTCGATGCTGCAATGGTGTGTCTGTTCTTTGACCTGAGATGCATCGATTAGTTCACCTTAAGGATATTATAGTTTGACTACACCATAACTTGATCTAGCCATTCAAAACCGAGGTGTATGTTGGCTATAAATGTTCATTGTAGAAAGGGATTGCATCAAGGGGAATCTATCTACCTCGAGTAGGAGCAGCCCTATGATGATCTTGAGAATCATGTCCAAAGCCCATGGCCATGGTAAGTGAAATAATAGAAAGAGTTTCTATTAGGTTTCACATGAACTTGAATCAAATGATTACATCATATGATAGAACTAGGATTTGATGAGATCACCTTAACCCTAATCGATCGAAGCTCAAGATAGAAGAACTTAATCACATAGGTACCACCAAGAGGTTTTGCATTCAGCTCTGATGGGTTGCCACCATATACTGCTAGTGTTAGTGATGGATTTTGGGACAATTAGAATGATTTAGATGATCATCATTCTAACTTTCGAATCAGAAGAGTTTTGATCCATCGGAAGAAGTTTCGATGATGTCGATGATAGAGATCATGAATATCCCATTACCATATAGAACTGAATCTAACTGGGTCACACAAACAAGATTTGAATCAGGTCATTCAATTAAACTAATCCAGTTCAATTGATCTGAATGAGATTCAATTAGGTTCAAAAAATCGGCTAGCACTCGATTGAACTAACGTTCTTCTTTTACTATCATACATAGTTTGCTGACTAAGCCAAAGGATTTGCTCATCAAACCTTCACTTACTCTGACTGGAGCTGTCCAGGTCAAAAAAGGTTTCTTATTGTAAGATAATACCTATCATTTTTTTGGTTACCTAATTTCTCGTCCTTTTACTTTTGTCAAAAGTTGACCTTTGACTTCAAATGTGACCTTGACACTTTGACTCTGTCCATGTGTCACGCACCTATTGGAGAGCTGGTGGGGGCTTGCCTTGCACGAATCTAGCAAAGGGAGGGATTGCGTGGATACTGGTAGAGGCTAGCAGTTGCGTGGCTACATACAGAATTCCGCTGCTTACAAGATCTTCGGTAATAGTTATTGCCACTAACGATTAAATATGATCTAATATTTATTTTATTTTAATTTTATTAAAAATAATAAAATTAGATCTAAAATATTCCAAACCTAATTTGAATCAAAGAAAAAATTTTAAAAATATATCTCTGATCCGATCAGATCTGAACGAACCTGGTCTGAGAAATTAGGATTTTCCTTCATGGTATTAAAGCCAAGGTTTAAAGTATTAAATCTAATTTAAATTTATTCTAACTAAAAAAAAATGATTTAGATGTCACATGAGATGTGATTAGATCTAAAATCAAAAAAATTAAATTAAATGATTTTGGATCTAAGATTAGAAAATATGGCATGACTAGTTCTAAAATAGAATAGTTCTATAGAATAGTCTGCATGTTAATAATTTAATTTGATTAAATTATATTTAGACTATTTATTTTACAATTTTTGATATTATAATTATTATAATACAATCTAAAAAATAGCAAATAAAAATTATTTAATTTAAAAATCATATGAGATATGATTGATGCATGTCTAGACTAGTTGTAGAATAGTTCTACATGTAGTCTAGATTAGATTTATTTTGATAAGATCAATTTAAATCTAATTTTTAGATATTATGAGATAATTTAGATAGAAAATATGCATGATTTCTATACATGAGATTACATGCAAAAAATATCCATGATTAGATCTAATTTTTATATGAGATATATGATATAAATCTAAAACTTTTTGTAGTATTACATGTTCCTGATTAAGGCATTCCTTTTGGCCCGTCCGATCATAAGAAACAAAGAAGGGTTTAAAGGCCCTCTCCTCCATCTGATGGGGTGTTCTTATGACGTGTAGGGGTGCTGCCGTTCGTCCTTAATCAGAAACCCAAAACATATTTTCTGCAAAACCCTAGATCCTGAATCTAGAATTTATTTGCATATTTTGTTTAATGAATCCTACTTAATTAAAAATTAAGATTATGAAATATTAATTAGGGTCTTAAAATTAAAGAATTTCATATCTAAGACATATTCATAATACTGGGTTCAGGCTTGGGTAGCTCAATTAGGTCTAAGCGGTTGGATCAAAACCGAATCAAGAGTTGGTTAGATGGGATCAACAATGCTTAAATTGACCAGCCTAATAGGATTAAGTCTTGGTCAAGCATCGAGTCACGATCAAGCAAGACCTAATTAGGACTCAGAGGTTAGAGTCTGGATTGTAGGCTAACCCAATTGGTCTGGCTCAATAATTTGGTGTCTAGGTAGTTTGGCAATACGACCGACTGATTTTTAATTGGTAGCTACTCAACCTGAATGCATTCTTGTATGAGTTAATGGCATATTTCTTCCACCGATCTCACTTACCTGACCATATTTGTTGACTGTTTTGATTTGGATGGTCAATAATCGAGCTAATCCATGATAGGTAGTCATAATTTTATGACTACGAAGTCTAGTTTAATGAGACTTGAATCAATTCTCCTAAGAAAAGATTAAGTCGGTCTTCCTGTTAGATATATGTGCCCTAGAAGCCAGAATTGGCTGACACTTGTAATACACTTCTAGGGGCAAAATTATAATTTTGACTAATAATCAATAAAATGGGTTATTTTCTATCACATATGTGTATTTAGTGTCTGTGATACATCCTTTGAGTTAATTGTAATGATAATTCATATTTTCAAGAGTTGAAAATTTAAGACATGAATAATCATTATTAACTCATAAAATGCTCCCGACCATAGGATCATCATGAGGATGGTGATTGATCCGAAAGGTTGGTGTATAATCGCTTCTCTTTAGTAGATGAGTCTTGAGTCTACGGTGTGGAGACACCGGAGCGAGAGTACAGGTACTCGTTAGAGAACAAGGGCACTGAGCGTGACCACCTCGAGTAGTCATTAGGAAGTCTACCTTCTCGTCAATGACTGACTCGATGCTGTAGTGGTGTGTCTAGTTCTTTGACCTGAGGTGCATCGGCAGTTCACCTTGAGGGTGTTATAGTTTGACTACACCATAACTCGATCTCCTAGCCATACGAAACCCTGAGGTGTATGTTGGCTATAGCATGTTCATTGTAGGAACTGGATTGCATCAAGATGGAATCTATCTACCTCGGTGGTAGAGGAGCAGCCCTATGATGATCATGAGAATCAAGTCCAGAAGCCCATGGCCATGGCAGAGTGAAATAATAGAAAGAGTTTCTATTTAGGTTTTCACATCGGACTTGAATCGAATGATTACATCATATGATAGAGACTAGGGTTTGATGAGTTCACCTTAACCCTAATCTGATCGAGGCTCAAGATAGAAGAACTTAATCACGTAGGTAGCTGCACCAAGAGGTTCGCATTTCAGCTCTGATGGGTTGCCACCATATACTGCTAGGTGTCACTGGTGGATTTTGGGAGCAATTAGAATGATTTAGATGATCGATCATTCTAGCTGTTGGAATCAGAAGAGTTTCTGATCCATCGAAAGGAGTTTCGATGATGTCGATGATAGAGATCATGACATATCCCATTACCATACAGAACTGAACCTAACTGGGTCACACAAACAAGGGTTTGAATCTGGTGATCATCAATTGAACTGATCCTAGTTCAATTGATCTGAATGAGATTCAATTAGGTTCAAGAAAATCGTGCTAGCACTCGATTGAACCTAACGTTCTTCTTTTACTATCATAAATAGTTGTCCTTACTGAGCCAAAGGAGTTTGTGCTCATTTAGAGGCCTTCACCTGGTTTGACTGGAGCCTGTCTAGGTCAAAAAATGGTTGTCTTATTTTGTAAGACAATACCTACCATTTTTGGTCACCTATCATTTCTCATCCTTTGACTTTGGTCAAAAGTTGATGTTTGACTGGTCAAATGTTGACCATTGACACTTTAACTTCTGTCCATGTGTCACGCACCTATTAGAGATCTGTTGGGGGCCTGTCCCCCTACCAGAACCAGGCAAGGAGGAGGATGCATGCCACCCCTGGCGTGTGCCCAAGCAGGAGGCGCCCAGGAGTCCCTGTTCGATAGGGACTCCATCTCCTTTTAGGATTTCGATTAAACTTCTCCTAAGAACCAAGTTTGACTAGTCTTAGGCACCATCTAAGAAGGAATCCAAGGGACTCTATTCTCACCAATTTAGATTAGCTGCCACTGACACTTGTAATACACTTCTAGGGGCAAAATTGTAATTTTGACTATAATTAATAAAATGGGTTATTTTCTATCACACATGTGTATTTAGTGTCTGTGATACATCCTTTGAGTTAATGGTAATGATAATTCATATTTTCAAGAGTTGAAAATTTAAGACATGAATAATCATTATTAACTCATAAACATGCTCCCGACCATAGGATCATCACGAGGATGGTGATTGATCCGGAAGGTTGGTGTACAATCGCTTCTCTTTAGTAGATGAGTCTTGAGTCTACGGTGTGGAGACACCGGAGCGAGAGTACAGGTACTCGTTAGAGAACGAGGGCACTGAGCGTGACCACCTCGAGTAGTCATTAGGGAGTCTACCTTCTCGTCAATGACTGACTCGATGCTGCAGTAGTGTGTCTGGTTCTTTGACCTGAGATGCATCGGACAGTTCACCTTGAGGGTGTTATAGTTTGACTACACCATTACTCGGTCTCCTAGCCATATGGAACCCTGAGGTGTATGTTGGCTATAGCATGTTCATTGTAGGAACTGGATTGCATCAAGATGGAATCTATCTACCTCGGTGGTAGAGGAGCAGCCCTATGATGATCATGAGAATCAAGTCCAGAAGCCCATGGCCATGGCAGAGTGAAATAATAGAAAGAGTTTCTATTTAGATTTTCACATTGGACTCGAATCGAATGATTACATCATATGACAGAGACTAGGGTTTGACGAGTTCACCTTAACCCTAATCTGATCGGGGCTCAAGATAGAAGAACTTAATCACACAGGTAGCTGCACCAAGAGGTTTCGCATTCAGCTCTGATGGGTTGCCACCATATACTGCTAGGTGTCACTGGTGGATTTTGGGAGCAATTAGAATGATTTAGATGATCGATCATTCTAGCTGTTCGAATCAGAAGAGTTCTGATCCATCGAAAGGAGTTTCGATGATGTCGATGATAGAGATCATGACATATCCCATTACCATACAGAACTGAACCTAACTGGGTCACACAAACAAGGGTTTGAATCTGGTGATCATCAATTGAACTGATCTAGTTCAATTGATCTGAATGAGATTCAATTAGGTTCAAGGAAATCGTGCTAGCACTCGATTGAACCTAACGTTCTTCTTTTACTATCATAAATAAGTTGTCCTGACTGAGCCAAAGGAGTTTGTGCTCAATCAGAGGCCTTCATATGGTCTGACTGGAGGTTGTCCAAGTCAGAAATAGGTTGTCTTATTTTGTAAGACATTACCTGCCATTTTTGGTCACCTGCCATTTCTTGTTCTTTGACTTTGGTCAAAAGTCTACCTTTGACTGGTCAAACGTTGACCATTCACCCTTTGACTTTTGACCACATGTCATGCACCTATTGGAGAGCTGGTGGGGGCCTGTCCCCCTGCCAGAACCTGGCAAGGAGAAGGGCGCACGCCAAGGGTGGCGTGAGCCCAAGTAGGAGGCGCCTAGGAGTCCTTGTTGGACAAGGACTCCACCTCCCTTTTGGATTCCAATCAGAGTTCTACTAAGAATCCAGTTTGACTGGTCTTAGGCGCCCTCTAAGGAGGAATCCAGGGGTCTCTATTCCAACCAATCAGATTTAGATCTGATTTCACAAAGGGTTGTGATTGGTTGAGAGGAAGAGGAGTTGGATCACAAGAGGTCTATAAATAAGACCCTGCGCCCAACCCTAATCAAAAGTGAATTCAATGAGATTTCCCATGCCCCAAGGCTGCCTCTCCCCTCCTTCTCCATGCCATAGTCTCTTCTCCCCTTGCTCTCCACGTCCAAAAGTGTTTTGGATTTAGTTTGGTGCGATTCAGATCAAGGAAAGGCGATCAAAAGCAAGAAGGCTGCGCTGCTGCAAAAGGACGACTGCAGATCTTCAAAAGAGTTTTGAAGATCCTCCAGATCAGATCCAGATCTGATTTTTGGAGGTGTGATAGAGAAGAAGAGGATCTCCAGATCCAACCCGAGTGGATACCGGTAGAGGCCAGGCGCTTGCGTGGCTAGATCCAGAACCTTCCGCTGCAATCAGGATCATCTACAGGGTAATAGGATTACCCAAATCAGGTAAATTGAATTTGATTTAATTTATCTTATTTTATTTTATTTATTAAAATAATAAGAATCAGATCTGAAACATATCAAGATCTGATTAAGGTCAAGAGAAAATTTTTGAAATATATCTCTTGATCTAATCAGATTTGGACGAACCTGAACCGGGAAATCAGGATTCCCCTTCACTGATTTCACAAAGGATTGTGATTGGTTGGGAAGAAGAGGAGTTGGATCACGCATAGTCTATAAATAAGACACTGCGCCCAACTCAAGGAGTATCTAAAATTGGATTGAAAATTCTCCATGCCCCATGGCTGTCTCCCTCCTCCTCCTCCATGCCAAATACATCTTCACCCTCTCCTCTCCACACCCAAAGGTATTTGGGATCCAAGTTGGTGCAATCCAAATGAGAGAAAGGCGACAAAAAGCTAGAAGGCTGCGCTGCTGCAAAGACAACTACTGATCTTCGAAAGGTGTTTTGAAGATCTTCCAGATCAGATCCAAATCTAATTTTTAGACATATGATAGAGAAGAAGAGGGTCTCCAGATCTAGCCTGAGTGGATATCGATAGAGGCCAGGCACTTCCATGGCTAGATCCAGAACCTTTCGCTGCTTATAGGATCATCAACGGGTAATAGGATTACCCATACATCAAGGTAAATTAAATTTGATTTAATTTATTTAGATTTTATTTTTATTATTAGAATAATAAAATTAGATCTAAAATATTCCAAATCTAATTAGAATTAAAGAAATTTTTTTTTAAAATATATCTCTTGATCCGATCAGATCTGAACGAACCTGGTCCGAAAAATCAGGATTTTCCTTCAACTGGTATCAGAGCCAAGGTTCTAAAAGTGTTTAGATCTAATTTTAAATTTATTTTAATTAAAAAATAAAGTGATTTTAGATGTCACATGAGATGTGATCAGATCTAAAATCAGAAAAAATTAAAATTAAATGATTTGGATCTAAGATTAGAAAATATGCATGACTAGTTCTAAAATAGAATAGTTCTATAGAATAGTCTTGCATGTTTTCAATTTAATTTGATTAAATCATATTTTAGATCTATTTATTTACTATTTTTTGATATTATAATTATTATAATAACATCTAAAAAATAGCAAATAAAAATTATTTAATTTTAAACATCATATGAGATATGATTGATGCATGTCTAGACTAGTTGTAGAATAGTTCTACATAGTTGTCTAGATTAGAAGTTTATTTTGATAAGATCAATTTAAATCTAATTTTTTAGATTATTATGAGATAATTTAGATCTAAAAATATGCATGATTCGATACATGAGATGTATGCAAAATATGCCATGATTAGATCTAATTTGTATATGAGATATATGATATAGATCTAAAACTATTTTGTAGTATTACATGTTCCTGATTAAGGCATTCCTCTTGGCCGTCCGATCATAAGAATGAAGAAGGATTTAAAGGCCCTCTCTTCCCATCCGATGGGGTGTTCTTATGATGTGTAGGGGTGCTGCGTGTTCGTCCTTAATCAGAAACCCAAAACTTACTTTCTGCAAAACCCTAGATCCTGAAACCCTAGGATTTATTGTGCATATTTTATTTATGAACCCTACTTAATTAAGAATTAAGATTATGGAATATTAATTAGGATCTAAAATTGAGAATTTTCAGATCTAAGACATATTCATAATACTGGGTTCGGGCTTGGGTAGCTCAATTAGGTCTAAGCGGTTGATCAAACCGAATCAAGAGTTGGTTAGATGGGATCAACAATGCTTAAATTGACCAGCCTAATAGGATTAAGTCTGGGTCAAGATCGAGTCACGATCAAGCAAGACCTAATTAGGCTCAGAGGTTAGAGTCTGGATTGTAGGCTAACCCAATTGGTTCTGGCTCAATAATTTGGTGTCTAAGGTAAGTTTGGCACATACGACCGACTGGTTTTTAATTGGAAGCTACTCGACCTGAATGCATTCTTGTACGAGTTAATGGCATATTCCCTTCCACCGATCTCACTTACCTGGCCATATCTGTTGACACAGTTCTGATTCTGAGGTGGTCAATAATCCGAGCTAACCCATGCCACTAGGTTAGTCATAATTGTTATGACTATGACAAGTCTAGTTTAATGAGACCTGAATCAATTCTCCCTAAGAAAAGATTAAGTCTGAGGTCTTCCACCATTGTAGATGTGCGGGCCCTTCCCGGGGTTGATTGTTCTCGGCTGGATACAGTGGCTCAGTTGCACCAGAAAGATGCAACCATGTCTATTAGGCATTGGATGCTATGGGCTGGAGGATGAGTTGGGCTCAATATTTCGGATACGGTGAGAGACTCAATTAGGAATCCAGTCTATGCAAATGGTGGGTCTGACTTAACTAAGGAGTGGATCAATATTTTGGATACGGTGAGATTCATGAATTAGAGACCAAGTTTGGGTGCACCATGATTAGAGAATCATTGAACAAGAGTTGTTCACTCATTGGCTAACCCATCACCAATAACTGTTAGGTGAGGTGATGAGTCAGTTGGTGAGACCGCACCACCCACTAGAAATCATTAATCATGGAGATTTTTGCATCTCTACAGAGGGAGTGTAGGGATCCGAGAAAATAGTGGGAGCTAATTTGTTTAAAAATAAAATTTTTAAATAAATTGGTCAAGTCATAATTACAGTATCTAACTAGAATCTTTGACTCTCTATAAGAAAATGTCTGCGTCCAACCCATTAGCACGTATCCTGGACACACATAGACTGACCGGACCCAATTATAAAGATTGGCTCAGGAACTACAAAATTATTTTGGGTTTTGAGAAGTTAACCCATGTATTGGACCAGGACCCTCCCACCTTACCAGCCCGTCCATCCACTGAACAGAGAGCGTCTCTGAAAAAATGGATAGACGAAGATAATAAGGCCAGATATTACATGTTGGGCTCGATGTCTGATGAGCTCCAGCGCCAACATGAAGATATCGGGACTGCTCGCCAAATGTTGGCTCACCTACAGGAGATGTTTGGTGAACAGAGTCGCGCAGCCAAAGTATCAAGTCACGAAATGACTTTTTAAGGCTAAGATGCGTGATGGGCAGTCAGTCCAAGATCACTGTCTGATGATGATCAAGGACATGGAAGAGCTTGAGAAGCTCGGTGTGAAGTTAGACTTGGATCTGCAGAATGATATTATTCTGCAATCCTTGACTGATGCATATGGGCAATTCATCATGAATTACCACATGCATAAACTTCAAAATTTCCTTGGCCGAATTAATGAATATGCTGGTTCACCGCTGAGCTTTCTATGAAAGGTTCTAAAGGCTCAGTTCTTGCTATGGAATGGACTTCTTCCAAAAGAAAGTCTTATGGAAAGAAAAAGAAGTCTGTGAAAAAGCAAAAGGTGGAAGGAGCAAAGAAGAAGAAGGCAGAGCCGAAGAAGAAGGCCGATGTCAAAGGAAAAGTGTTTCCATTGCAACAGCGACGGCCATTGGAAAGCGGAACTGCCCTACTTACCTGGCCACCCTGAAGAACAAGAAGGAAGGTCCTTCTGGAGGTATGCTCGTTATTGAGTCTAACCTTACGGATTTCTTCTGCATCCAGTTGGGTGCTTGACTCTGGTTCTAGTGCTCATCTGTGCACTTCTATGCAGGGTCTTGAGGATAGCAGGAGGCTGAGGGATGGAGACATGATCCTACGCATCGGTAATGGAGCAAGAGTTGCTGCAGTGGCCGTGGGAAACATACCCTCTTCGATTACCATCTGGTTTAGACTTAGTTTTGAAAGACTGTTATTATGTGCCTGCAGCTAGCAGGAATTTGATTTCTGTTTCATGCTTAGCACAAGAAGGCTATGTGATTACCTTCTTTAAGGACCATTGTAACATTCTTTATGAAAGAAATAAAATTGCAAATGGTTTTCTTATTAATGGTCTTTATCAGCTACATATTGATGTACCTATTCTAACTATCGAGCAAAACGTGAATGCCAAACGACCTAGGGATAGTCCAAACGATAGATATCTATGGCACCTGAGATTAGGTCATATAGCAGAAGATAGGATCAACAAATTGGAGAAAAATGGGCTATTGAGTCCATTGACTTTCGAGTCATATCCAACTTGTGAATCTTGTCTTCAAGGCAAAATGACCAAACTCCCTTTTGTTGGACATGGGGAAAGGGCCACAGATCTCCTTGCCCTAGTACATACTGATGTGTGCGGCCCATTTGATGTGCCGGCTAGAGGCAATTTTGTCTACTTCATTACCTTTACCGATGATCTGTCTAGGTATGGGTATGTGTATCTTATGAGACACAAGTCTGAAGCTTTTGAAAAGTTCAAAGAATTCAGACATGAAGTAGAAAAACAAACTGAAAAACCCATTAAGGTTCTTCGATCAGATCGAGGAGGTGAATACCTTAGCCGGGAATTCCTAGACTATCTCAAGGAAAATGGCATAGTCTCTCAATGGACTCCACCAGGAACACCTCAACTCAACGGGATTTCAGAATGGAGAAATCGGACTCTATTGGATATGGTTCGATCCATGATGAGCTTCACAGACCTCCCTGATTTTCTTTGGGGACACTCATTGTTAACTTCAATTTATCTACTGAATAGGGTTTCCTCTAAAACCGTTCCTACCACACCGTATGAGATATGGCACGGTAAGAAACCAAGTCTGAGTCATCTCAGAATTTGGGGTTGTCCGGCTCATGTCAAAAGACAACAAGCGGACAAGTTAGAGTTTAGGTCCTTTCAGAGCTCGATTCATAGGATATCCTAAAGAGTCATTAGGATACTATTTCTACATTCCAGAAGACCACAATGTGATTGTGAGTCGACATGCCATCTTTCTTGAAAAATAGTTTATTCAAGATAGCGGCATTGGAAAGCAGATTAAGCTTGATGAGAAAGTCTCACAAGTACAACGAGCTAAGGACCAATTGGAACCAAATCAGGTTGAGCCAATAAGAACACTACCTCCTCCACCTCGTAGATCGGAAAGAGTTTTCCATCCCCCTGAAAGATACTTAGGTATTATTTCAGAGGAAGTAGAGGAAAATGTTCCTCGTAGGTAATGGTGCTCATGGTGATGATCCCAAAACCTACAACGAGGCGATATCAGATATCGACTCCGAGAAATGGCTAGAGGCAATGCAGTCAGAAATTGACTCGATGCACTCAAACCAAGTCTGGACCTTGGTAGATCCACCAGAAGGTATAGTACCTATTGGGTGTAAATGGATCTTCAAGAGAAAGATTGGTGCAGATGGGAAATGTGGAGACATTCAAGGCTAGACTAGTGGCAAAAGGTTATAGTCAATGCGAAGGCATTGACTATCAGGATACCTTTTCCCAGTGGCTATGCTAAAATCCATCCGCACATTGCTTGCCGTTGCAGCCTATTTCGATTATGAAATATGGCAAATGGATGTGAAAATGGCATTCTTAAATGGATATCTTGAGGAAGATATCTATATGGAACAGCCGCTAGGTTTCACATCCAGTGATACTGATCACAAGGTTTGCAAGCTGCAAAGGTCCATATATGGACTTAAGCAAGCATCTCGGAGCTGGAACACTCGTTTCAATGATGTGATCAAAAAGTTTGGTTTCATCAAAAATGAAGAGGAACCGTGTGTTTTCAAAAAGGTCAGTGGGAGCGCTGTTGTCTTCCTCGTATTGTACGTGGATGACATCCTCCTTATTGGGAATGATATTCCCATGTTGACGACAGTCAAAATATGGTTGTCCAAGGAATTCTCCATGAAAGACCTAGGTGAAGCATCCTTTATTCTAGGAATTAAGGTCTATAGGGATAGACCGAATAGGATGCTAGGACTTTCACAGAAGATGTACATAGAGGAAGTACTAAAGAGGTTTAGTATGGAAAACTCTAAGAGGGGATTAATACCCTTCAGACATGGTATTCATCTTTCCAAGAAGATGTGCCCTAGCACACCTGAGGAAATAGAATGCATGAGCAAGATCCCTTATGCTTCTGCAATAGGGAGCCTCATGTATGCCATGCTATGTACACGACCTGATATAGCCCATGCTGTGAGTGTCACAAGCAGATATCAGTCAAATCCAGGTGAAGAACACTGGACTTCTGTGAAATGTATCCTTAAGTACTTGAGAAGAACTAAGGATATGATGTTGGTCTTTGGTAATGGAGAACTCCAAGTCCAGGGATACACAGACTCGGATTTCATGTCCGATATAGATGATCGAAAGTCGACATCTGGGAGTCTGTTTGTGTGCAATGGTGGTGCTGTCAGCTGGAAGAGTTCCAAGCAAACCGTGATAGCAGATTCCACCATGGAAGCAGAATATATCGCTGCATCAGAGGCTGCGAAGGAAGCATTCTGGTACAAGAAGTTTGCTGCAGAAATTGGAGTAATGCCATCAGATGCCATTCCTCTATACTGCGACAACAATGGCGCCATAGCCCTTGCTAAGGAGCCGAGGTCTCACCAGAAATCCAAGCACATTGAGCGGCGATACCACCTCATCCGCGATTACCTCGAGAAAGGTTACGTCGAGGTCAAGAGAGTCAACTCCACAGATAATGTGGCAGACCCACTTACAAAGCCGTTGGGCCAGCAGAAGATCGAAGCCCACCTTGAGAAGATGGGACTTAGACTTGTAGCCAATTGGCTTTAGGACAAGTGGGAGATTGTTAGATATATGTGCCCTAGAAGCCAGAATTGGCTGACACTTGTAATACACTTCTAGGGGCAAAATTATAATTTTGACTATAATCAATAAAATGGGTTATTTTCTATCACATATGTGTATTTAGTGTCTGTGATACATCCTTTGAGTTAATGGTAATGATAATTCATATTTTCAAGAGTTGAAAATTTAAGACATGAATAATCATTATTAACTCATAAAATGCTCCCGACCATAGGATCATCACGAGGATGGTGATTGATCCGGAAGGTTGGTGTACAATCGCTTCTCTTTAGTAGATGAGTCTTGAGTCTACGGTGTGGAGACACCGGAGCGAGAGTACAGGTACTCGTTAGAGAACGAGGGCACTGAGCGTGACCACCTCGAGTAGTCATTAGGAAGTCTACCTTCTCGTCAATGACTGACTCGATGCTGCAGTAGTGTGTCTGGTTCTTTGACCTGAGGTGCATCGGCAGTTCACCTTGAGGGTGTTATAGTTTGACTACACCATTACTCGGTCTCCTAGCCATATGGAACCCTGAGGTGTATGTTGGCTATAGCATGTTCATTGTAGGAACTGGATTGCATCAAGATGGAATCTATCTACCTCGGTGGTAGAGGAGCAGCCCTATGATGATCATGAGAATCAAGTCCAGAAGCCCATGGCCATGGCAGAGTGAAATAATAGAAAGAGTTTCTATTTAGATTTTCACATCGGACTTGAATCGAATGATTACATCATATGACAGAAACTAGGGTTTGACGAGTTCACCTTAACCCTAATCTGATCGGGGCTCAAGATAGAAGAACTTAATCACACAGGTAGCTGCACCAAGAGGTTCGCATTCAGCTCTGATGGGTTGCCACCATATACTGCTAGGTGTCACTGGTGGATTTTGGGAGCAATTAGAATGATTTAGATGATCGATCATTCTAGCTGTTCGAATCAGAAGAGTTCTGATCCATCGAAAGGAGTTTCGATGATGTCGATGATAGAGATCATGACATATCCCATTACCATACAGAACTGAACCTAACTGGGTCACACAAACAAGGGTTTGAATCTGGTGATCATCAATTGAACTGATCCAGTTCAATTGATCTGAATGAGATTCAATTAGGTTCAAGAAAATCGTGCTAGCACTCGATTGAACCTAACGTTCTTCTTTTACTATCATAAATAGTTGTCCTGACTGAGCCAAAGGAGTTTGTGCTCAATCAGAGGCCTTCACTTGGTCTGACTGGAGCCTTGTCCAAGGTCAGAAAAGGGTTGTCTTATTTTGTAAGACAATACCTACCATTTTTGGTCACCTGCCATTTCTCGTCCTTTGACTTTGGTCAAAAGTTGACCTTTGACTGGTCAAATGTTGACCATTGATACTTTGACTTTTGTCCATGTGTCATGCACCTATTGGAGAGCTGGTGGGGGCTTGTCCCCCTGCCAGAACCTGGCAAGGAGGAGGGCGCACGCCATCCTTGGCGTGTGCCCAAGTTGGAGGCGCCCAGGAGTCCCTGTTGGATAGGGACTCCATCTCCTTTTTGGATTCCAATTAGAGTTCTCCTAAGAACCAACTTTGACTGGTCTTAGGCGCCATCTAAGGAGGAATCCAGGGGACTCTATTCCCACCAATCAGATTTAGATCTGATTTCACAAAGGGTTGTGATTGGTTGGGAAGAAGAGGAGTTGGATCACACTTAGTCTATAAATAAGACCCTGTGCCCAACTCAAAGTGAATAACAATTTCCAACGCCCCAAGGCTGCCTCCCTCTTCCTCCTCCATGCTAAGAACTTCTTCTCCCTCTCCTCTCCATGCCCAAAGGAGTTTGGGACCTTAGTTGGTGCGATCCAGGCGAGAGAAAGGCGATTGAAAGCTAGAAGGCTGCACTGCTGCAAAGGACAACTGCTGATCTTCGAAAAGTATTTTGAAGATCCTTCAAATCAGATCCAGATCTAATTTTTGGAGACGTGATAGAGAAGAAGAGGATCTCTAGATCCAATCCAAGTGAATACCGATAGAGGCCAGGCGTTTGCGTGGCTAGATCCAGAACCTTCCACTACATACAGGATCATCAACGGGTAATAAGATTACCCAAATCAAGGTAAATTAAATCTAATTTAATTTATTTAAATTTTATTTTAATTATTAAAATAATAAAGATCAGATCTAAAATATTCTAGATCTGATTAGAATTCAAGAAAAAAATTTTTGAAATATATCTCTTGATCCAATCAGATCTGAACGAACCTAGTCTGGAAAATCAGGATTTTCCTTCAGCTGTCTCAGGAATCGGGCTGGCTCTCTCAAAAAAAATAAAAAACTCACTCTGTAGCCTCAGACTTAGGCTGGCTCGATTTTAATTTAGGTCAGCTTGAATACTCCTGCTCTTTAGAATTTTATTTTTCAGACTCTGCTCACAGCTTTACTATAATTTCAACTTATTTTACTCTCCATTAGCTTTAAAACATAAATATAAATATTAAACATCCCCCTATTTGGATTTAATAAAAATATTAGAAAAATCAAAATGCTTAAGAATAAGAATCCAAAATTTGGGTTCTAGCTCAAATTCTCCAAACTCAAAATTTTTAAAACTTTTTTGCTTCTGAATGATTAGTAAAAGGATCTCCAAAATTTGTTAAAATTTTTTTTACAACTCACCAATATCTTAGGATCAATTATCAGGACTTTTTATTCTAAGAAAATATATATTTCATATACCTTCCTATATGGGTGCTAGCTTTCAGACTTAGAAAATTTTCAGGACTCATATTGGCAGACAGCCACAATCTATGCTCAAATGGCTCAAATAGCCTCAACAAACTATTATACTTACTAATATTACTTTGAATATCTTTCAGGATATCAATACCATACATACTTAAACAAAAATCTTTTAATTTATTGTTTAGCTAGTTCGGGATGTTACACAACCCATCATTATTGCTTTCAAATTACTAGTTTTTATTTTTGCAGGAAACTAATAAAGATAATTAGCCCAAGCTGGTGGGAGCACATCATCAAATATCATGTATGAACCTGATGGAGTATAATGAAGGACCTACAAATAACAAACCAGGTGGTATCCCTCCTTGATAAATATTTTTATTTTTTTCTTCTTCCATTAAGGATAATAAAAATTAAGTATAGGGAAGAATAACTAACTTTAAAATTTATGAGTCCTCAAGTATGATTGAAAATAATTAACTTTATATACCCAAACTTTATTTTGATTAAGAGTTAAATTGACATCCTAATCAATGATTAATGATCTAGATAATTTTAGAGATACTGAGGAGTAAATTATTAAAGAAGCTCAATTAATGATAAGGTTTAGATCAGACCAAGTTTTAAGAGTGATTCTAGAATCCTCTTCTTACCTATCTCAATGAAGAATATACTTCATGCAAGTTGGGTGGAAAAGTCGAGGTATGCAAAAGTTCTCCTAGAATCTACTATAATATATATATATTGATCTTCCAATGAGTAACTGAATCTCGTTGTCTAAGTAAGCAATAATATTCACATCAAAAAGTGAGCAATGTGAATTAAAAGGGGTTTAGCATTGTCTCACCAAATAATCGAGCTCCTTCACGAAGGTAAGCATTATGGTTTGCATCAAAAGGTGAGAATGTAAGAATCTGATTTTAGAAAAAAAATTAAAAAAATGGATAATAAAAGAACTAAATTGCAAGAAGATAATAAATCTAGCCTACATCAAGTTAGAGAATTTAAAGAGTAAAGTGGAGAGTTGGAGAAAGAAGACCTCTCATAAATTTTTATAGCTAATAGCAATAAATTCCACATGGCCCTGAGTGGCCCATGATTGGACGGTTACGGTTGTCACTATCAGTCTGCTCCAGACTCCATCTGTAAAAGGGATCCTTCAGATATGTTTTCACTAAGCTATCTTCTTCTTTCGAAAGTTTTGCTGAATTCTTGTCTGAGCACTCCATTTTTGTTGGCCAAAAGAGCTGACTTGATCATCGGAGGGTCTTGTCGGAGCCACCACCACCGACTCCATATGGGACTTTATTTTGTAGGTCACCAGCGGCGACCTCTTCTTTCTCAACTTCAGTTCGATTTGACATCAACCAGATTCTGCATCAACAAATCTAATTTATAATTTAATTATTAAATTTAAAATTAAAAAAAAATTTAGATCTCACGAACTGCCATAAGGTTGTTCTGTTGTAAGGTTTACCCCTTACAGTGAAAAGGTGGTCCTAATTCATGATCTAACTCTAATCATAAATTTATTAGATTTGATCTAATTTTATTTATGATTTAATAGATTTAAAATAATTTTAGATTTAAAAATAAAATATTTTAGATTGCATGAACTATCATGAGGTTGTCTTGTTGTGAGGTTTATCTCTTATAGTGAATAGGTTGTCCTAGTACGTGCTGATCTAAAATATTGATCATAAAATTTTAGATTAGATCTAAGAAATTTTATGATCTAACTAAAAATATTTTAATTTAATTTTAATTATCATAAATATATTAGATTTGATCTAAAAAAATTTATGATTGATTATTATTGAAACTGTTTCAATTACATGAACCTGTTTAGATTAGATCTAAAGTAGCTCTATGTTTATTTTACTTGCATATCGATTATGAATCAAACATACAACTTGGTTGATAGAACCATATTATAAAAATATTTTATAAATATAAAAATTATTTTTAAAAAGTCGAACCCCAATCCTCAGTCCAAAACTTAATTGAGAATTAAGAAGTTGATTGATTAGGATCTAGGATTGTGAATTGAAGATCCTAAAACACAAATCATAATACATTGGATTAAATATGTTAGTGAAAATTAGGTCCATTAATTGGGTTAGACCTAGGGTTAGATTAAAGAATGAACTTAATTAGAGAATTGACTAAATCTAATCAATTGTTGTCTTAGATTAGGTCAAGTATTCTCTAGATCAATTATAATAGTTATAGTTGGTCAAGTCCATGTCTTTAACAAGACTTAAGATGGACTTGATTCTTGGCTACGCGGTCTAGCATGAACTATTAGATTGATCTAATTGAAACTAATTAAATCAGTTGGTGTCTAAGGTAAATAGACCGGTGGTTTTTAATTGGCAGCCTACTTACCTGACCATTTTTTATGGTGTCTAAGGCAAGCTTTGACAGACCCTCCCATCGATTGAACTTACCTAGCCTTTTGGTGAGATTATGTTTTGATTCAATCACTTGACTATTCGAGCTGACCCATATCAGCTAGGTAAATCAGTATGACTGATTCAAGTGCTCCTAGATCAGCTTGTTAGTGGTCTCCCTTAAGCTAACTTGGTGAAGCCAGTGGGATGATCATGACAAGCTGGTTAATTTGACCTACTCACTTCTATAAATAAATTTTCTAAAATTATTAGGTCCCTAAAATAAAATAGTTATATGATAACTGGATTATTACCTACCATTAAAGTGGATGATAATGGGTCCATTAGTTGGATAATCATTGAAGGCCTAAAGATCTGATGCTTATCGATTGATGGAATTATCATTCATTATATGATCTCTTTGATATATCTTTCTAAATGGTAGTCAGATGGGCCAACCAAAGTTGGGCCTGATCATTCATTGGTTAGATGGGCTAAGTATGGTCATGTTAATGGTTAGACCTAATTGGACCCTTTTCTGAGAAGGCCAAAGCCAACTGATCAAGGGCCAGAGCAAAATTTAATTACTAAAAATTATTTAGAGAAATAATTGGTTATCAACCTACCCTTAGATGTACATGGGTTGGCCAACCAAAGTTGAGCTCGTGTGTAGTTTATGTGGATTCTAGTATCCACTAAGAAATTAGGATAATTTCTCGAATTGGAGGTAGAGGCTACCAATTCGAATAAAATAGTGAGAGAAACTTTTTGATTTAAGTCCAAATCTTTAGGTTTAATGAATCAATTACTAATTAGATTTTATTTTTTTTTTATGCAGACATGGCCACTTTTCTATCACTCCGATCATTGTTGGATAATGATAAGTTGGTGGGATCCAACTTCGATAGCTGGTACCAAAAGTTGAAGATTGTCCTGGAGCATGAACGGATCCAATTTGTGCTGACGGATCCTGCACCTGAGGAGCTAGCTACCAATGCATATAGAATAGTCAGAGAAACTTATCAGAAGTGGCTTAGTGATCGAACCATAGTGTGCTACATTATGCTGGCTGCGATGAACGATGAGTTCAGTCGCAGGTTTGAGATAGCTCAGCCAAATCAAATGCTTCAAGTGTTGGAGGATTCTTTTAGCACACTCAATGACGTTGAGAGGCACAAGACTAGTTACACCATCTTCAATGTCAGAATGCAGGATGGAGCCTCTGTCACTGATCATGTATTGTACATGATCGAGCTGATAGAGCGCTTGAGCAAACTCGGCTTTTTCTTGCATGAACAACTTGGGAAAGATGTAATACTAAACTCGCTACCAAAGTCCTATCTTCCTTTCCTTATTTATTACAGAATGACAAAATCTGAAGTAAACTACCATGACTTACGGGGTTACTTCAGAACTTTGAGAAGGATCACCAGCTTCATAAAGAATCGGTAAACTTAGTGGAAGTTTTGTCTTCTGGTTCTCGACCCTTTAGGAAAGGAAAGAAGAACAAGAAGAAGAAAATAAAGAAGGTACAAGTTCAGACTGGGACAATAGTGCAGGGCTAGATCAGGAAGATTAAGCTCGATAAGAGTCAAGCTGAATGCTTCTTTTGCAAGAAGCGGAGGCACTGTCCTCAGTACATTATCTTCCTAGATCCGAACAGATAGAGAAAAAAGCAAGCTGTTGCTGGGCAAAGTATTTATATGATAACTCCTTGCAATTTTTTTATTTGTGATATTACTGACTGGGTATTGGATATCGATAGCCCTTACCATATTTGTAATTCATTGCAGGGTTTGTAGGTCAGTAGAAGATTCGAGCAAGGCAAAAGATTCTTGAACGATGGAGATGGAAGACTAATTCTAGTTCAAGCTTTAGGAATTTTGAAACTTGTATTTGAATCTTATACCATTGTTCTTAGTGATTGACATTTCTATCTTAGTTTCTTTTTAAATATTATTTTTGTAGGCCTTTTGGCCATGAATAATTATAAAATTTTAATAAAAAATGAGTTTGTAATGTCATTGTGAATGGTGTTACTGCTTTCTGTGGACAATTGAATAATGGTGTATATATGTTATCACAACTTGTTAATGTAGTCTATTCTACTGACAAGCATCCTAAATTAGATAGTATATCAGATATCTACTTATGACATTATAGGCTAGGTCATATAAACAAGAATAGGATAAACAAATTGACTCAAGAATGAATCCTCGAAATCAATGATTGTGAATCACTTCCAACCTGTGAGTCTTATCTTCTTGGTAAAATAACCAAGTCATCTTTTACTGAAAAAGGTGAGAGAGCCAATGAGCTCTTAGGTCTAGTACATACTGATGTATGTGGATCAATGAGCACAAGTGCCAAAGGTGGATATGTCTACTTCATCACTTTTACAGATGATCTATCCAGATATGGATATATTTATCTAATGAAATATAAGTCAGATTCTTTTGAAATATTCAAATGATTCCAAAGTGAAGTAAAAAAATAAACTGAAAAGAGTATTAAAATTCTTTGGTCTAACCAAGGAGGAGAATACCTTTCTAATGAGTTTCTCAAATATCTAGGAGAGAATGGGATTCTCTCCTAATGGACTCCTCCTATAACACCACAGCATAATGGTGTATCTGAAAGGAGGAATCGGACTCTGTTAGACATGGTCTGATCCATGATGGGATTTGCCAGCTTGTCGATATCCTTCTGGGGATATGCACTCGAATCGACTTGTTATCTATTAAATAGGATTCCATGTAAGTCTGTAGTTAAAATCTCATATAAGATATGGACAAGACGTAAGCTAGTACTTTCATACCTTAGGATTTGGGGGTGTCAAACGGTTAGTTATAGACAAACTTAGACCTAGGTTTGACAAGTATACATTCATAAGATACCCAAAAGAGATCAAAGAATACTATTTCTACCATACTGATGAACAAAAGGTGTTCGTCAACCTTAGGACAATCTTTTTGGAAAAGAAATTTCTTGGTAAAGGAACTATTGCCTTTAAGATTGAACTTGATGAAGTTCAACAGATAGAAAGTCCAACACAAAATGTTGAACCTAAGTCAGATTTGATTAGATCAGATCCGAAGCCTAGTGAACCCGCACCATTAAGGCGATCTGGTAGAGTACCATGCCATCTAGATAGATACTATGGATTCTTGATCCAGGATGGTGATCCCATCGAACTCGATGAAAATGATGAGGATGCGATCACTTATATGGATGCGATGCAGAGATCCAACTTTAAGAAATGGCTAGACGCCATGAGATTTGAAATGAATTCCAAGAAGGTTAATGATGTATGTACATTAGTTGACCCACCTGAAGGGGTTAAATCTATTAGGTATAAATAGGTATTGAAAAGAAAAAGAGGCACAGACGAAAAGGTAGAGACCTATAAAGTCCAACTGGTTGCTAAGGGATATCGTCAATGTTATGGTATTAACTATGACGAGACATTCTTTCCAATGGCAATACTCAAATCCATTTGGATAATGCTTGCAATAGCTATCCACCTGAATTATGAGATCTGGTAGATGGATGTGAAGATGGCTTTTCTAAATGAATAGCTAACTGAAGAGGTGTATATGATACAACCTGAGGGGTTCACATCCATAGATGAGTCCAAGGTGTGCAGGCTTCAGAGATCTATTTATGGATTAAAGCAAGCATCTCAGAGTTGAAACATGCATTTTGATAAAGTGATCAAAATGTATGGCATCATTAAGAATGGAGAAGAGCCCTGCATTTACAAATGGATAAATGATCCAATAGTGGTATTCCTTATTTTGTACGTGAATGATATTATCTTAATCAGGAATGACATCCCCACACTATAAGGAATAAAAGTCTGGTTGTCATCATAGTTCTCCATAAAGGACTTGGGTGAAGCATCCTACATCCTAGGGATGAAGATCTATAGGGATAGATCTAAAAGGATGCTTGGTATATCCCAATCCATGTACATAGAAACTATACTGAAGAGGTTCAGTATGGAGAATTCCAAAAAGGACTATCTTCCGATAGGCCAAGAAATTTCTCTCTAAGAAGGATTGTCCAACAACTCCTAAAAAGAGAGAGCGTATAAGTAGAATTTCATATGCTTCGACAGTGGAATCTATTATGTATGCAATGACATGTACGAGACCAGACATGGCATACTTACTAGGAGTAGTGAGTAGATACCAGTCTGACCCTAGAGAAAATTACTGAAAGGTGGTTAAAACCATTCTTAAGTATTTGGAAAATACTAAGGATCAATTATTGGTTTACGGTGAGTCAGATCTGAAGCTTGTGAGGTTTACAAACTCCAGCTTTTAATCTGACCATGATGATAGTAAAAGTATGTCGGAGTATATCTTTACTCTAAATGGTGGAGCCATCTACCAAAAAAGTTTCAAGCAGCATACAGTGGCTGACTCTGTTTGCGAAGCAGAGTACATGACAGCATCAGATACAATAAAGAAAGCTATGTGGCTGAGAAAGTTCATCACCAAGTTTGGAGTAGCACCCTCCATTGATGGTCCAGTCCTACTCTACTGCGACAGCACTAACGTCATAGCTCAAGCAAAGGAACCGAAGGCACACCAACGGATAAAGCACATTCTACGTCACTTCTATTTGGTCTGTGAGATCGTGGTGACATTGACCTTCAGAAGATCGACGGAAAGAAGAATCTAGCCGACCCCTTCACTAAAGCCCTGACAATCAAGGAGTTCAACAACCATAAGTCGAAGATGGATATTAGATACTATGCCGAGTGGCTTTAGAACAAGTAAAAGTTATTAAAAATTATGTCCTAAAATCAATCATCAGTATGTTGATGGTTGAGATATTATAATTAATTTATTAATTAATAAAAAATATTTTGGCATCTTTTTTTATCATAAATTTATATCTTTTAAAGAACTCCATTATTGTGATGAAGTTCTTAGGACTATTTAGTTTTGATAAAGAGATGATTTATCAATTAGTCCTTAAATTTGTTCATAACCAAATGATAGGCTGTTAATTAGGATGACAGCATCTATCGAGTATAGATCGCTATATGCCATATAGGTTGGTTGTCCTCTTAACCAAGGAGTATGAAGATATTGGTATGGCATATAGGTGAGATGTATGGGTACATCGTCATTAAACATGACCAACTCCAGAGCATTCTGCTATCAAGAATGTCTCTGATGGAATATAGGTATAAGTATCCCTTAAACCTGAGCTCACCTCAGTGATTGGCAAGCAGCTCACTATGCTTTGGTATCGAACTAACTAAATTTCTAATTTAACAATAGAAGGCTTTTGGGAACAGTCAAGTACTTGCAAAGTCGGAGTGTGATCAAGATGAAATTGACCACTCCAAGAGTTGGAGAAGAATGTATCACTGTATTTCAATATAGCAAAACCTTCGCCAGGGTAATCCATCAGATTGATTTGATATTTTAAAATATAATGTGGATAATCTAATCAGAGTTGACTGTTGAACTCTAAGGTATTCTATGAGCATTATGATCAAGGGGATGAATTATATGAAAATTATATTCGCAAGGGTTCTAAGGATGGTGTTCTACACCTTTCGACCTATCCGGTCATTGGGTATCATTGCTAGATGATCACCTTAATTAGTATAAAAATTTATTTCTATGCTATCAACTTAGATTTGAATCTATGAGGTCACACACATTAGAGTTCACATACCGATCGGATAGTTGATCAGCGATTTAGAATCATTTTAGGGTTAAACGATCAATACGATTGATGTTTGACCTAATGCAAGTGTTGTAGGAGGATCGATTAGCAATTTGATTGCTAATTGACTTAATTTAATTAAGTAAAAAGACTGAGATTAATTCTAATTAAATATTATTTAATTGGATTTTATTTGGGCTTGACTGGATCAAGTTCAATTGGCTTATTGGATAAGTCAAGTGCAAGAAAGAACTAGTCCTAGTCTAACTAGGACTTCGGTCAACCTAATTTTTTAATTTAATTAAAAAATTTAATTTAATTTAATTTAATTTAATTTAATTAAGTCTTTAAATAAATTAAGATTTTATTAAATTAGGTTGATTTACTCTTATTTTTATTTGATTAAAAGACCTTGTTTGACCAAGTCAAAATAGGAGTCCTAGTGTGACTAGGACTTCCTATTCCTTGCGCCACCTAATCCTCACTTCCCATCCTTTTTGCTTTGTATTTTTACATGAATAATCTTGATGCCCAAAGTTTCTCATGCCTCCCTTCTCTCTTTCTTTTTCTCATATGGAAGTTTGTTGGAAGACCAAGTCAAAAGGGGAATTAATTAGTTTTGCTTAAGGATTCTTTGAGATAGAATCCTTGTCAACCAAAACTCTTTCCATAATTATGCCGACCCATCCTTCCTTATTTTCTTTGATTTTCATGGTAAAAGAGAATATTTTTGTGCGCCCCCCTTGCTGGTCCATGGCAGAAAGAAAGATGGGGGCGCCCAAGAGTTGGGCACCCCAACAACTTCCCTTATTTGGTCCTTCCTAGTCTAGGTTTTCGACCTAACT
Source organism: Cocos nucifera (assembly GCA_006176705.1). Taxonomy (NCBI): domain Eukaryota; kingdom Viridiplantae; phylum Streptophyta; class Magnoliopsida; order Arecales; family Arecaceae; genus Cocos; species Cocos nucifera. The sequence continues at coordinate 28,681 of QRFJ01001233.1, read as the reverse complement.
TGGACTCTATATATCTCTTTATTTAAAAAGAATTTTTGGCTAAAATTTTTATAAATTGTAGATATTTGAGAGGCCTCTTTGGTATAGAAAAATCCAAAAAAAATTTATCTAGGTCATGGAGATATTGAAAACACAAATCAAGATGTCTAGAAAAAGAACAAAGAAAAAGAAGAGGATCTTCTTCTAGGATTTTTGTTCCAAATCTCTTCCTCCCTTTTTATGAGATTTTGAGAGGTGTCTCATCATCACAAATCTTCTACTTTTTTTAAAATTTTTTGGAGTATCCAAGTTTCAAAGAAGCAAGCATCAGATCAACCGTCGAAGAGAGATCAACATAGTGCTAGCATACTGTACTGATTTCCTGCATCAAGATCTCTAATTATGTTCATGGGCTCATGTGGATGACTCCTAGAGGCCGGATGCATGTGTGGCTCATGACTTCATCCTCAAGCCTGAATCAGCAAGTTAGAACATCTAACTTGCTCAGGTAATAGATCTGATCTATTAACTTCATACCTACATTTGATGTAGTGTAGATCTAGGTTGTTTGATCAACCTTTTCTTTCTTGTTTGATTTTAATTTTTGATTTAATATCATGTCTTAATTATATAATAGATCTAAGATCTAGGTATTTACATATTCATTTAAATAAATATTTGATTTATTTAAGTCTTCTACTGCATGATCTTGAAAAATTTTTAAGATCTATCCGTGAAACCCTAGATCTGGTTCCTTCATTCAGTGCTTCCGCCTCCTGATGATGTGCCCTTTTTAGGTGGGCAAGTATTTGGTGACCAAATTGCCACAAGCAAATAATGTTAAGATAGAAGAAAGAAGAAAGAAAAGTGAAAAAAAAATATGATAAGGTAGTTACCTTGAGTAAGGTCCCGAGAAAGCTCCAAACAAATTGCGTCTAGTCAAGATCGGCCATGCGGTCCACCATCTCAGATAAGGCGAACCTATCGGTTAGGTCCCAAACTATATCTGGGTTATCAAAGGGATCCTCTCCCTGCTCATCACCATAATCATGGGGCTCATCAGGATGAGCCTTGCGAACCACCTTCACGACAACGATTTTCTTCTTCTTCTTGTCGTCCCCTCTTTCTCTCTCAATGGGGGGCTCCGACACATGTTCTCCCATAGGGAGGCTCGAGGATGCAGGGGGCTGGGGGTCTGCACTTGCAGCACCAACCTCGGTGGTTGGAGGAACTTCGGTGCCCAGGGCAACTTTAGGGGTGGTCGCGGGGGTGTTTGGAACCTTGGAGCTCGGGGCGCCAACCTTCACCCTTTTTGAGCTTCCACCTAGGTCCTTTCCTTTCCTTTTTTTGGCATAAAGCCCCTTGGTCAGCATCCCTACAGCTTCAATATCCATCTCTGCAATAAAGGGAAGGTCACAATCAACCAAAATAGATCCATAGTCTTATAAGAATTCAGGAGAAAAAAGTATATCGACGGGGTCGAGAGGGCTCAAGCCCAAGTTGAACAAGGTCTGCTCTTTTAGAAGGTCGAAAAGAAGAAGAGCTCGGTATGCCTTAAGCTTATTGAAAGAATCTAGGTCGACTCTATCTAAGCTAGGAGCTCGATGAACTAATTTCCTAAGGAAGCCCCAGGGAGGAAGATCTAGCAATAAGGTAGGACAATGCATGAAGAAGTACTTTTTCTTTCAGTTATAAATGAAAGAAGGAGCACCTTTCCATAGCCCCTTCTTGTCAAACTGGGAAAAAAAGTACCACCAGTCCTTCGTGGAAGGATGGCATTTGAAGGTGTAGAAGTTTCTAAAGAGGAAGATGGTCGAGCAAACCTCGGCTAAGTGATAGAGAAAAAGGAATCTGATTACGAATTTAAAGGAGTTCGATACTACGGAAGCAAGGGAGATGTTCAGAAAATGAAAAAGTGCAACTACAAAAGGAGGGAGTGGAAGTCGAAGACCATGTGCAAAGCTTCAAGGTATAGGCAAAATCGATGGACTAGAGGGGAACTAGCTCGGTCACCTGATCTGGAGAGTTCGAGGTCATATTCCTGGGGGATCCCATACTGAATCCTAATTAAGAAAAGATCATTCGGGGTCAGGACATAAGGAATAGTATCTAGAACGAAAGGCTAATGGGGCATACTCCTAGGCTCGACCTTTGCTAAGGGGACGGGGTCTAAAAAGGTTGGACCAAACGAACTCCAAGAATCGATAGATTGAGAAGTTCGAGGGGACATCTGGATCAAAATCAACCCAAGAAAAACCTTCAAAAAATAGAAAAATGAAGTGCAGAAACTTCTATGGAGAAACTGAAAGAACAAGAAGCAAAAGATGTAGAAGTAATCAAAAAGAAAGGTTGTGAAGCTAACCTAAGTCGATTGAGAAGGGCAAGGAGATGATGAGTGTGATGAAAATTGAGTAGAAGAGTGCCTAGGACCAGAGAGAATATAGGAAGAAACCAGGACTCTCGGACGGGAGGAAGATGAGAATCAGGAGAAGAAGAAGACTCAGGAGAAATGAATTCCGGAGGAGGAAGAAGGACTTAAATAGTCAGGAGAAGTCCAAGGCAATTATGATTGTAGATCTCCCCCAGCCAATCTTCATACGATGCATGTCCCACTTATCATGGTGGAGGAGTAGCAACGGGCAGAGCCTTTATTGCACCGTACCTGGGGCAGTATTTCAATGGGAGTTTCGAAAGGCTGTCTTCTCAAAATCACTTCATAATTAAAGAAGTTTCGGCACCAGCATGAAAATCGCCAAAACTTCCCACCTGGCGGGTGCAAAACCCGGGACCAGACTTTGATAGTTGGTTTTTTACTCCCACCCTTTGAATTTTGAACTTGAAAGTAGGGGGACTATTATTGGGAAAAAACCCCGCCTCCTGCCGAAGTTTGATCTAGCACTCGGCTGAAAGGTATTTACGATCACGAAAGAACTCCAATCATGACTTCAAAAACCCCTAAAATGGTCAACCTTCTAGCTAAACTTCCTCCAAACTTCTTCTCCAATCGAATCTCCTCCAGACGGACTTCTCCGCTAGTTAAACTCCTTCGGACTTCTCCTCCAGATGGACTTCTCTGCTAGTCAAACTCCAGACGGACTTCTCCGCTAGTCAAACTCCTTCAGACTTCTCCTCCAGATGGACTTCTCTGCTAGTCAAACTCCAGACGGACTTCTCCTCTAGATGGACTTCTCTGCTAGTTGAACTCCTCTCGAACTTCTCCTTCGGATGGACTTCTTCACTAGTCAAACTTCTTCCAGACTTGTCCTTCAGATGGACTTCTCTGCCAGTCGAATTTCGTCCAGACTTCTCCTTCTAATCACCCCGAAGGCTCCATCGACAGAATTCTTTCTGGACTCCTCTCAACTACCCAAAAGAACTCTTCCAGGAAGAACTACTCTCTGTCACTAGAAGGACCTCAGCATTTAAACTTGATACAGCGAATATCAGTCAAGGCATGATTGATCTTGAGGGCATCTGAACCACTCTGGAACTACTGTAACTAGAGGTTCTTCACCGCCCCTGATCGATCTATTCAAACTTTGATCACTATCGTGGGTGGTCAAAAATAAAATCTAATTCAAACTATATCAAATAGGATGAATCAGGATTGAATCTACAGAGATCGTATTAATTATGTTTAAATTATAAATTAAAAGTAATTAGAATTAATTAAAAGTTGTTTAATTAAAGGCTATTTAAATTAATTAAGAAAGCAAATTAAATAGCAAATCAATTAAAGTAGAGTTTCAAGTATGAGATGGATTCTCAGGATCTCAATTGATCACTTATTTGACAGCTGGTATTCTTTTTAATATGCTTTAATTGATATCTAATCAATAAAGATATAACCTATCTTAGAGAGCACGGCCTGTACCCTTAGATCACAACCTATCCCTTAAAGTTATAGGCTAGTCTAAATTGATTTAGATATAATATCAAGAATTAATCTAAATATAATCTATCCCAAGAACATGAACCATATCCATAGATCACGACTCATCCCAAGCGTAATAAACTATTCCAGATTAATCTCATAAAGACATAAAAATATTAAAACTAAAAGCAGTCTTTATTACAAATTAAAAAAAATATAAAAAATAAAAAATAAAAAATACCATCAAAATAAGATTACAATGATCTCCTGAGAAAAAGATGATCAGTCTGACATTGAAAAGCTTCTCGCTGAAATCTTTATTCTCGAACCTCGCTGAAGAATCTAAGCAGCAACTAGTTGTAGGAATCCAAAGCAGGAGAGGAGCTTTTATGAAGATGCAGCTTCGATGGTGGTTTGTTGAAGAAAGAAGGAGAAAAGGTTGAAGGAAGAAGGGTTTTAGAGAGAGAATTAGGGAAAGAGAGAGAGTTTTTAGGTGAAGAGGGGGCTTTGGAGAGGTTTTGAGGGCTAATTCTCCTAAGGGGAGGATTATGGTGGCTGATGAAGGCTTTAGAGAGAATTTTATAGAGAAAATAAGAGAGAAATTATGTTAAAATTGGAGAAAAATAGGAGAAAATAAGTTTGGATTGGATCCTGCTCCCTATGGTGATTTTTTGCCATTAGATTAGGTTCTAATGGTCTAGATTTGACCAAAATCGAGCTTCTATAGCTAAAACAGGGCCTTGATTTGTTCACAGTCATTCAATCTTCTAATCAGGTGATCTTGGACCGTCGGATGGAGAGCCAGATCTCCTGAAGCAAGTCAGAGATGCTTCTTAGCCGTTGGATCTTCATCGGGAGGAACAAGGACCGTTGGATCGTGCCAAAAACTGCTAGATCAGATCGAATCAGACTGGGAAATCGCTGAAATCGTTGGATTTCGGGCAGGATGAATCACTATCATTGGATGGTGCCTCTTCTATAGCTATGGACCGCACAGACCGGGTACATGGAACGCCTCAGCAAATTGCCACATGCCACACCGTAATAAAATTACCATTTCACCCCTATAAGTCGTGGCTTTTTTGGTGAACCTTTTAAGGGTCTTGGTCTGCCATGCGGCGGCCGCTGATTTGCTTCTCCTGCTGAGCTGGCTTGTCCACGATAGGTTCTATAGACCGAGAGGCCGGTCCACCATACACCAATTTTTTTTTCATTTTTTTTATTTAAAACTTCTGGGCTTCATTACTTTTTCATTTTAGCTCTGATTTGAGTAAAATTTATTCCGTTATGACTCATAAATTAAACTTTTTTTATCCATTCTTTTTTTTATAAAAAATAAAATAAAAATATTAATTTTTAAAAAATAAAAATAAATTAATTAATTAATTAATATTTTTATTTATATATTTTATGTGTTCATCACATCTCCTAACTTGAACTTTACTCATCCTCGAGTAAAGTAGATAAATTAGCAATATATACCAACTCAATCTTGAATTAAAAGTTAGATTTAGATACTCCTATAGGCAGCTGATACCCGACCAGACCATAAAAGAGGTACATCATTGGATTACTAATTTGACCCAATTAATGGTTGAGTGTTAGCCATAAAAATTTTTAGAGATCTTCTTTCATCAATTTTTTACTTCACTCTCTAAATCCTCTAACTTGATGTGAGTTATGTTTATTATCTTTTTTTTTATAATTTAATCTCCTTATTATCTATTTTTTTTCTTTTTCTTTTTAGATTCTTACATCTCCATCTTTTGATGCGAACCACAACGCTTACTTAGGAGAAGGAGCTTAGTTACTTAGTGAGATGATGCTAAATCTCTTTTTCACACTATCCATCTTTTTACATGAATCATAATGCTTACTTAGGCAAAGAGGCCTGGTTACTCAGTGGAAAATTAATTTTTTTTTTTAATGGATTTTAAGAAAGACTTTTGCATATTTTGATCTTTTCACCTAACTTTCATGAAGTAGATTCTTTATTGAGATCAATAAAAAGAGGATTCTAGAATCACTCTAAAAATCTGGTCTAGTCTAAACCCTACCATTCATTAGGCTTTCTTAATAATTTACTCAGTATCTTTAAAATTTTTTAGACCATTAATCATTCATTGATTAGGATGCCTAACTAACTTTTAATCAAAATAAAGTTTGGGTATATAAAGCTAATTTTTTTAAATCATACTTGAGAACTTACAAATTTTAAAAGTTAGTTATTCTCCCCCTTCCCAACTTAATTTTCATTATCCTCAATGGAAGAAGAGAAGAACCAAAAATATTTATCAAGAAAGGATACCACCTGGTTTGTTGTTTGCAGATCCTTCATTATACTCCATCAGGTTCATACAGGATATTTGATGTGCTCCCCCCAGCTTAGGCCGATCGTCTTTATTGGTTTCCTACAAAAAGATAAAAATTAGAAAAACTAAAAATCTAAAAAATAAAATGATGGGTTGCCTTCCAACAAGCGCTAAGTTTAAGATCTTCAACCAGACCAGACGACTCTGCTTATCCTGTATCAAAAATCAGATTGATAAATTTTAATAGTTTTGGATTGCCAATCTCAAGAAGATGGCTTATGATCCCATTATTGATAAATTTCAATAATTTCTCATCAATTTTCAAAAAGTAATTCATGACCCCATTCTTAGTCAGTTTTATTTTTCTAGTTTTAAGAAGATGGTTTATGACCCTATTCTCAGACCCATGTTGATTGAGAATTTCTTCAATTTGTTCTTCTAATATGCTCATAAATTAAATTTTTGGATTAAGGACTAAGTCTGATATAATAGGTATCGAAAGGGTGTCAATTGGTTTTAAACATGTGTACTCAGGTGTGATTATGGGTGAATTCAATTCTAGTGGAGGTGGTGATTCTAGAAGAAAAAAAATTAGAGCAGGTACTGATATTTCTCAGCCGATGGGAGAGTGGTGCTAAAATTAGGTGGCTCTAATAATGTGTTGTCATTTTCAGTATATTCATCTATATTAAAATCATCCATCCTAAAAGGATCCCTACTTGCATGCACTGGGTCTTGAAAAATAATTCTAGGGATAGCTTCTTTTATTATTTCTTTAGGTACATCCATCTCAAAATAGTTTTTAGTTTGTATACTGGGTTGTTCTATCAGAGTTTCATGAACATTGGAGCTCTCAGCCATGTATTGCTTTATGGGCTGACCAGATAATTCTTCCTCCTCCTAACTATTAAATGCAGTAGTTAGCTGACTAACTTGGGTTTTCAGCTTGGCTATTGATTGAGTATGAGTTTCTAATATATGTAAAATATTCTCTTTAAATGTTGAACTATAGGTACTTGAAGAGAGTTATGGAATATTTTGATATTGGTACGCCATTTAAGTTTCCTTCGGATAACTAGGTTCATAATTAGATGCTGGTTATGATATCTCATAAAAATTTGAATAGTTTTTCCAACCTAGATTATAGTTGTTGAAGTAAGGGTTATAATAATTGGTTTGAGTTGGGGTTGGGTAAGTCTGCTCATGTGCAAATTTTCAAGGTCGATATGCTACTAGACATTCACTAACCAAATGATTGGAACTCGAACATATATCACACACATGCAAGGATGAGGTAGGAGAGTGTCTTATATTCAATAGATAGTCAAGTTTCTAGGATAACTCACCTACCTTATTACGGATACCTATGGAGTTTTCAACCTCATAGATTCCACCTTTATTAAGTTCACACATGGGTGTATAGGGTGAAGAAAATCGCGCAGGATTTAAGCATGCATTTTTAAAAATATTTTTTAAATAAAATAGTAGTGAAAAAAATATTAATCTAAAATTAATCCTATGCATGCATTGATCATATCAAATAAATCCTATTCAGGATCTAGACATGCTAATATGTGATAGAAAAATAAAATACATTCGATCAGCAAATCGAATCTGCTGATCGAGACGAGTTTAGAACTTGATATCCTTTTGCGGATAGTTTATCTCCACGATCTGAATCCATCAAAATAAGCAATAGTGTTACACTGTAGCCGCACACATGTCTGGCCTCTATGGTTGGTCCACACGAAGCTCCTGGTCCCGACCAGCTCCACCGGAGTGCTAGCTACTGGCCGGGGCCTTCGACGACTAATCATGATTTATCTAATTGATCATATACTTTTTAATTTTTAAGATATTTTTAAAAATTAGAATATAAATATTGGATGATGATGAAGAGGTGTTTCAAATTTGGTGGCGATCCGAAGCTCATAGCACTCGATCTCTCCACCCGAACCCAAATTCCCAAAACTAGGATTTCACTTAGCCCAAAAACTCTAACACACTAAAAATCCTATCACGGCCTCTCTGTGTGGAGTTTTTCTATAAAATAAGCTTTTATAGAAATATGAATTTTAGATCTATAAACCCTATTTAGATTATATCTAAAAATTGAGTATCCTTAGAGGTGAAAATTAGAAGAGAAGAAAGGCATGAGGTAAAAGTAAGGTGTTGTAGGACCCTGCTCACCTTCACTCCAAGATTTTTTTCACCCAAAAATAATGCCCAATCACCTTGAAATTTTTATCACCTAATTCTAATCCCTTCTTGTGTACACACAAAAATTTTCATAATTTATTAACATGAATACCATGGGAAAAGTGCATGAAAAATGATAAGGGTCGAGTGGTTGAGAGGTTTTAACCACTCACTTGATTTCAAAAATCAAGTAAGCCTCTTATCCTTATCCAATGCCCCCTCCCATATGTTTAACATGCAGAAAAACTCTCCTTCTATATGCATACATTTTGATTTCTTCAAAAAATATTTGATAAATAAAAGGAGGGCATGGGAAGCAGATAAGGTTGGATTGGTTCCAACCTTCAATAAACTGAGTTGAATTCAAAACTCAACTTACTTTGAACTGATCCAACCCTTAGACCAGGTCAAAAGTAGATAAGAGAGGGGGCATAGAAACCTTCTGAGTGAGAGAAAAGTTACGTATAAAAATTTTGGTGTGTGGAACAAGAGTGGAAAAGTCAAAAATGGTGGGTGCATGGGAGAGTTTGAATTCAAACTTCATTTAACTTGGACCTAATTGGTTTCAACCAAATCAATTAATCTAGATCCAATAAAATTAGGTTAAATATAACTAAATTAGACTTAGCCTAATCCAATAAAATTTTAATTAAATTAAAAATTAATTAGATCCAGGTCCTGATCAAATCAGGGTCAAAACTTTCATAGCGATTAGGTCATCTCATGACCTGATCGGGTCAAACCCAATTGAATCAAATTCAATTAGACTTGATCGAATCCTCATTGCTCAATTAAATTAAGTTAATTAATAATTAAATTACTAATTAATTCTTCAAAAATATCTAAGTCCAAATTGAATGGGTTACCGAGCAACACTGTCCCATCAACATGAAACTCTTGAAGAGTCCTAATCCAATGGGACTCTTGAATCTAGTGTCCCAAATGAATGAAACTCATGATCTTAGAGTTTCAGACCAGTGAGACTCCTGATCAGAGAGTCCTAGATGAGTAGGACTCAGAGTCCCAATCCAGTAGGACTCTTGGTCATAGAGACCCAGTCAATGGGACTCTTGACCATAGTGTTCTAGGTCATCAAGACTCATGATCAGCCATCAGATCAGGTAGAAACTCCTTATGTGTGTGACCTTATAGGTTTAATTTCTAAGCCAGTAGCATAGAAATCAATTTTTTATATCAATCAATGTGACCATCTAGCAATGGTACTCGATGTCTGGATAGGTCAAAAAATCGCAATGCAACAATGATGAACCTATGAAATATGATTACCGTATAATTCATCCCCTTGATCATGATGCTCAAAAGAACGATCTAGGATTTACTGTCAATCCTAAAATTCATCCACATTGTATTTTAAAATTTAGCATCCATCATATGGACTATCCTGGCCGAGGATTTGCTAAATTGAAATACAGTGATGTACTTGCTCCAACACTTGGAGGGATCAATCCCATCTTGACTCACACACCGACAAGCCAAGTACTTAACTGCACCCAGTAGCCTTCCGTCACTAAATTAAAAATTCAGATAGTCTGGTATCTAAGTACATGAGTTGCTTGCAAGTCACCATGGTGGTCTCAGATCTAAGGGACATTTATACCTATATTCTTCGGAGCTAATTTAATAGAAGAAAAGCTCCAAAGTTGGTCACATTCAGTGCAGATATATCCATACATCTCACTTGCATGCCATGCTAGTGTCTCAACACTCCTTGGTTACGAGGACAACCAACCTATATGGCACACAATGATCTATACTAGATAAACGTTGTCGTCCTAAGTAACAACGTATCTTTTGATCGTGAACAATTTAAGGACTAAATAATAAATCCTTCTTTGTCAAATCTAGATAGTCCTAAGAACTTCATCATAACACAAGAGTTCATTAGAAGATAACAGAATTTATGATAAAAATATCAAAATAACTTTTATTATTTAATAATTTATATACAAGTATAATAAGTAGCACAACCGTCAACATGCTGATGATTGGCTTTAGAACATATTTCCAATAATCTCCTACTTGGACTAAAGCCAATCGATGCAGTATCTAATATCTATCTTCGACTTGAAGTCTTTAACTCCTTCACCGTAATAGCTTTAGTGATTGGGTCAGCTAGGTTCTCCTTTCCATCGATCATCTAAAGATTGACATCATCTCGATCCATAATTTCTTGGATAAGATGAAAGTGGCGTAGAATATGCTTCGTCCGCTGGTGTGCCTTAGGTTCTTTCACTTGAGCAATAGTTCCAGAGCTATCGCAATAGAGTAGAACTAGACCATCAAGGAAGGATGCTACTCCAAGCTTGGTGATAAATTTTCTCAGCCACACCACTTCTTTGGTAGCATCTGATGTAGCGACATATTCTATCTCATAAATTAAATCGACCATAGTGTGCTGCTTGAAACTCTTCCAGCAGATGGCTCGACTATTAAGGATGAATATATATTCCGACATACTCTTGCTATCATCATGATCAGACTAAAAATTGGATTCTATGAACCCTACCAGTTTCAAGTCCGATTCACCATATACAAGCCACTGGCCCTTAGTATTTCTTAAATACTTCAGGATGATTTTAACAACCTTCCAGTGGTTCTTCCCTAGATCAGATTGGTATCTACTTAATATCCATAGTGAGTATGCCACATCTGGTCATGTACATGTCATGGCTTGCATAATAAAACTTACTACTGAAGCATATGGTATTCTACTCATACGCTTTCTTTCTAGAGGTGTTGTCGGATAATCCCTCTTTGAAAGAAAAATTTCATGGCCTATCGGTAGATAGCCTTTCTTGAAATTCTTCATGCTGAACCGTTTCAGCACAGTATCAATGTATGTAGACTGGAACAATCCAAGCAATCTTTTAGATCTATCTCTATAGATCTTCATCCCTAGGATGTAGGAAGCTTTTCCCAGATCTTTCATAAAGAACTGTGATGACAACCAGATCTTTATTCCTTACAATGCAGAGACATTATTTTCGATTAAGAGAATATCATCCATATATAATACTAGGAATACTATTGTTGAACCGTTAGCCCACTTGTATATGCAAGACTCCTCTTCATTCTTAACGAAGCCATACGTTTTGATTATTCTATCAAATCGTATGTTCCAGCTCTGAGATGTCTGCTTCAGTCCATAAATGGATATTTGAAGCTTACACACCTTAGACTCATCTATGGATGTGAATTCTTCAGACTGTATCATATACACCTCTTCATCCAGCTCTCCATTTAGGAAAGTCATTTTCACATCCATCTACTAGATTTCATAGTTCAGATGGACAGCAATGGCAAGCATAATCCGAATGGATTTGAGCATTGCCACAGGAGAGAACATCTTGTCATAGTCAATACCATAATATTGATGATATCCCTTGATAACCAGACGAGCTTTATAGGTCTCTACATTTTTGTCTGTGTTCCTTTTTCTTTTGAAGACCCACTTATACCCTATGGGTTTTATCCCTTTGGGTGGGCCAACCAATGTCCATACATCATTGACCTTCATGAATTTTATTTCGAATTTTATGGCCTCAAGCCATTTCTCAGAGTTGGATCTCTGCATTGCATCCATATTGGTGATTGGGTCCTGATCATTCTCATCAAGTTCGATAGGATCCCCGTCTCGGATCAAAAAATCATAGTATCTATCCGGTTGATATGGTACTCTACCAAATCATCTTAAGGGTGCATGTACAATGGGTTCTGGGTCTGATCTAATCAAATCCAGCTTAGATTCAACAACTTGTGTCTGTTCTTCCACCTATCGTACTTCATCAAGTTCAATCTTAGAGGCATTAGTTCCTTCACCAAGAAACTTTTTTTAAAAAAAGACTGCCTTAAAGCTGACAAATACTTTTTACTCATTAGCAAGGTAGAAGTAGTACCCTTTGAGATAATCTATAAAACTATACTTATTAGACCTAGGTTCAAGCTTGTCTGTCATTAAACGTTTGACATAAGCCGAACACCCCCAAACCCTAAGGTGTGAAAGCATTGGCTTACGCTCTGTCTATATCTCATATGATATTTTATTAACAGATTTACTTGAAACCTTATTTAGAATGTAACAAGCTAACTCGAGCGCATATCCCCATAGGGAGATCGGCAAACTAGCAAACCCCATCATGGATCGAACCATGTCTAATAGGATCCGATTTCTTCTTTTAGACATACCATTATGTTGTGGTATTTTAGGAGGAATCCATTGGAAGAGAATCATGTTCTCTCCAAGATATGTCAGAAACTCATTAGAAAGGTACTCACCCCCTTGGTCAGATCGATGAGTTTTAATACTCTTTTCAGTTTGCTTTTCTATCTTATTTTAAAATAGTTTGAATATTTCAAATGACTCTGACTTATGCATCATTAAATAGACATACCCATATCTCGATAGATCATCTATGAAGGTTATGAAGGCAAAATATTCACCTCTAGCACATGAGCTCATGGGTCCACATACATCCAAATATACTAGACTTAAGAGTTTAGTGGCTCATTTACCTTTTCTAGTAAAATGTGACTATGTCATCTTACCAAGAAGACAGGACTCACAGGTTGAAATTGATTCACAATAACTAACCTCAAGAATTTCTTCTTGAGCTAACCTATTTATTCTATTTTTACTAATATGATCTAGACTACAGTGCCAAAGGTAGACATCAGACACATCACTAATTCTAGGATATTTATCAGAGGATTGAACCACATTAACAGGCATAGAAAGTAAATAAATTCTGTTATTCAATTACCCAATCAAAATTGTAACACCATTCAAAATGATATTACAAAATTTTTCTTTTATTGATATTTCAAAACCATTCATAGCCAAAAGCCTACAAAAATGATATTCAATAAGAAAGTTAGACAATAATGACATTCATTAAGAATAACTTTATTTGAATTGATTACAAGGTTCATAATTTCTAAAGCTAGAATTGGAACTTATCTTCCATCTCTAACATTCAGAAACCTCTTGTCTTGATCAAATCTCCTACTGACCTGCAAGTCCTACTAAAATTACAAATATGATAAGGGCTTCCAGTATCTAATACCCAGGTAGTAGAATTAAATAAGAAAAAATTGCAAGATGTTATCATATAATTATCTTGTTCAGCAACCACTTGCTTCTTCCTTGGCTTATTCGAGTTCAGGGAGGCAATGTATAGAGAATAGTTTCTCTTCCAGTGCCCCTGCTTCTTGCAGAAGAAGCACTCTACCTAGCTCTGGTCGGGCTTGCACTTCTTGGTCCGACCCTATGCAGTCATCCTAATGTTTGGCTGCACCTTCTTGTTCTTCTTCCCTTTCTTAAAGGGTCAACGATCAGAAGAAGACCCTCCCACTACATTCACCATCTTCTTATGGAGTTGGTGATCCTTCTCAAAGTTTTGTAGCAACCCCAACAAATTCGTGGTTGTTGACTGCAGGCTTTATCATTCTGAAATGAGTTAGGAAGGGAAGGAAGGACTTGGGCAAGGAATTAAGGATCGCATCCTTACCGAGCTACATGTGCAGGAGAAAGCCCAACTTGCTAAGATGCTCAATTATCTCGATCATGTACAATACATGATCGGTGACTAAGGCCCCGTCCCTCATTCGAGTGTTGAAAATAGCATAATTTATTTTGTGCCTTTCAACGTCATCAGGCATGCCAAAGGTGTCATTCAACATTTAAAGCATCTCCTGTGACTGGGCTTTTTCAAACCTATGGCTGAACTCATCGTTTATTATCATCAGCATTATACATCGAACGATGGTGCGGTCATTGAGCCACTTCTGATAAGTATCTCGGACCACTCTCCTAGCATTCGGAGCTGATTCCTCAGGTGCAGGATCCGTTATGACATAAAGGATCCACTTATGCTTTAGGATGATTTTTAACTTAATTTGTCATTGTCTAATAATGACCGAAGTGACAGGTTAGTGGCCATTTCTGCATAATAAGAAAAATCAAATCTAATTAGTATATAAATCAATTATTCTAAAGACTTGGACTTTAGTCTAAAGGTTCTCTCACTATTTTATATGAATTGGTAGCCTCTATCTCCAATTCGAGAAATTACTTTAATTCTTTAGTGGGTACTAAAATCGACATAGACTACACAGGAGCCCAACTTTGGTTGGTCAACCAATGTGTATCTATGGATAGGTTCAAAATCAATTGTTTCTCTAAATAATTTTTGATAATATTAATTTTGCCCTAGAGACCTAATTAGTAGGCTTTGGCCTCTACTGAAAAAGTTCGATTAGGTCCAACCATTAACATGACCATATTTGGTCTTATCTAACCAATAAGTGATCAAACCCGACTTTGGTCGGCCAACCTAAATACTATTAGAAAGACTTAACCAAATCATCATTTTATGAATGATAATTTCATTAGTCAATAAGCACCAGGCCTTTGGGCCTTCAGTGATTATCAAATTAATGAACCCATTATCACTCAACTTAATAGGAGGCTATGATTTAGTTATCTATATAACTATTTTATTTTTAAGGACCTAATAATTTTAGAAAATTTAGTTAACATATTTAAGAAAAGTGAGCCAATTTCGATCCTCCCTCTGACTTCACCAAATCAGATAAAAAAGGATCTAATCTAAGCTGGTATTAGGAGCACCTAAATCAATCAGACTGGTTTACCTAATTGACATGGGTGAGTCCGAATCAACAAATGATCTAATCAAAAATTAACTCATCAGGATGGCTAGGTAAGTGAGATCAGTAGAAGAGATATGTCATTAACTCGTCAAAGACCGAATCAGTGCGAGTAGCTCCTAATTAAAAACCACTAGTCAAACTGCCAAACTTACCTTAGACACCATCCGGTTTATTAGTTTTAATTTGACCAACCTAGTAATTTTGGGTACGACCACGTAGTCATGAATCAAGTCCATTTGGTCCTCATTAAAGGCATGGACTTGACTAACTACAACTATTATAATTGAGTCTATAGAGTCCTTGACCTAATTTAAATTAACATTTAATTAGATTTGATCAATTACTCTAATTTAGTCTACTCTTTAACTAACCTTAGGTCTAATCTAATTTATGGATCTAATTCAACTAACCCAATAACCCACATTTTATGATTAAAGACTTAGAGTCTCAATTCATAATTCTAGATACTAAATTATTATACTTAATATTTAATTAAGTTTATGAACTGTGGGTTAGGGTTTGGCATTTCAAAAATATTTTTTAAATTTTTTAAAAAAATTTTATAACTTAGTATTATTCACCAATTGAGTCGACTTACTTTAAAATTGAATCGGCTCAATTCATAAATAATACTAGTTGTAGGATTTAATCTGAAACTATGTATACTACATAATACAAAATCATGAATCAAACTCTATCTAATTATGCATTCATGATCACAAATCAGATTAAAGCCTAATATAATCAGATCATAAAAATATTAGATCAAATCTAAGATTTTATGATTAACGATATAGATCAGCAACATACCAGAACAATCCTTTTACTATAGGGGTAAACCCTACAGCAGGATAATCTACAGTCCGTGTGATCTAGATTTTTAATTTTTAGATATAATTAATTAGATTGTTAGATTAATATTTAGATTAAATTTAAATTATCAATTTAAAATATGCAAGCATATTATGTTTAGCAAAACCTGTTCTGATACCATTTGAAGAAAATCACGTAGGATTTAAGCATGCATTTTTGAAAATATTTTTTGAATAAAATAGCAGTGAAAGTAAATATTAATCTAAAATTAATACTATACATGCATTGATCATATCAAATAAATACGACTTAGGATCTAGATGAAGGGAAATCCTGATTTCCCGGTCCAGGTTCGTCCAGATCTGATCAGATCAAGAGATATATTTCAAAAATTTTCTCTTGATCTCAATAAGATCTTGATATATTTCAGATCTGATTCTTATTATTTTAATAAATAAAATAAAACAAGATAAATTAAATCAAATTTAATTTACCTGATTTGGGTAATCCTATTACCCTGTAGATGATCCTGATTGCAGCGGAAGGTTCTGGATCTTAGCCACGCAAGCGCCTGGCCTCTACCGATATCCACTCGAGTTGGATCTGGAGATCCTCTTCTTCTCTATCATACCTCCAAAAATCAGATCTGGATCTGATCTGGAGGATCTTCAAAACTCTTTTGAAGATCTGCAGTCGTCCTTTTGCAGCAGCGCAGCCTTCTTGCTTTTGATCGCCTTTCCTTGATCTGAATCGCACCAACCAAAGTCCAAAACACTTTTGGACGTGGAGAGCAAGGGGAGAAGAGACTATGGCATGGAGAAGGAGGGGAGAGGCAGCCTTGGGGCGTGGGAAATTCATTCATTTCATTAGAATTAGGGTTGGGCGCAGGGTCTTATTTATAGACCTCTTGTGATCCAACTCCTCTTCCTCTCAACCAATCACAACCCTTTGTGAAATCAGATCTAAATCTGATTGGTTGGAATAGAGACCCCTGGATTCCTCCTTAGAGGGCGCCTAAGACCAGTCAAACTGGATTCTTAGTAGAACTCTGATTGGAATCCAAAAGGGAGGTGGAGTCCTTGTCCAACAAGGACTCCTAGGCGCCTCCTACTTGGGCTCACGCCACCCTTGGCGTGCGCCCTTCTCCTTGCCAGGTTCTGGCAGGGGGACAGGCCCCCACCAGCTCTCCAATAGGTGCATGACATGTGGTCAAAAGTCAAAGTGTCAATGGTCAACGTTTGACCAGTCAAAGGTAGACTTTTGACCAAAGTCAAAGAACAAGAAATGGCAGGTGACCAAAAATGGCAGGTAATGTCTTACAAAATAAGACAACCTTTTCTGACTTGGACAACCTCCAGTCAGACCATATGAAGGCCTCTGATTGAGCACAAACTCCTTTGGCTCAGACAGGACAACTTATTTATGATAGTAAAAGAAGAACGTTAGGTTCAATCGAGTGCTAGCACGATTTCCTTGAACCTAATTGAATCTCATTCAGATCAATTGAACTAGATCAGTTCAATTGATGATCACCAGATTCAAACCCTTGTTTGTGTGACCCAGTTAGGTTCAGTTCTGTATGGTAATGGGATATGTCATGATCTCTATCATCGACATCATCGAAACTCCTTTCGATGGATCAGAACTCTTCTGATTCGAACAGCTAGAATGATCGATCATCTAAATCATTCTAATTGCTCCCAAAATCCACCAGTGACACCTAGCAGTATATGGTGGCAACCCATCAGAGCTGAATGCGAACCTCTTGGTGCAGCTACCTGTGTGATTAAGTTCTTCTATCTTGAGCCCCGATCAGATTAGGGTTAAGGTGAACTCGTCAAACCCTAGTCTCTGTCATATGATGTAATCATTCGATTCGAGTCCAATGTGAAAATCTAAATAGAAACTCTTTCTATTATTTCACTCTACCATGGCCATGGATTTCTGGACTTGATTCTCATGATCATCATAGGGCTGCTCCTCTACCACCGAGGTAGATAGATTCCATCTTGATGCAATCCAGTTCCTACAATGAACATGCTATAGCCAACATACACCTCAGGGTTCCATATGGCTAGGAGACCGAGTAATGGTGTAGTCAAACTATAACACCCTCAAGGTGAACTGCCGATGCATCTCAGGTCAAAGAACCAGACACACTACTGCAGCATCGAGTCAGTCATTGACGAGAAGGTAGACTTCCTAATGACTACTCGAGGTGGTCACGCTCAGTGCCCTCGTTCTCTAACGAGTACCTGTACTCTCGCTCCGGTGTCTCCACACCGTAGACTCAAGACTCATCTACTAAAGAGAAGCGATTCGTACACCAACCTTCCGGATCAATCACCATCCTCGTGATGATCCTATGGTCGGGAGCATTTTATGAGTTAATAATGATTATTCATGTCTTAAATTTTCAACTCTTGAAAATATGAATTATCATTACCATTAACTCAAAGGATGTATCACAGATACTAAATACACATATGTGATAGAAAATAACCCATTTCATTAATTATAGTCAAAATTATAATTTTGCCCCTAGAAGTGTATTACAAGTGTCAGCCAATTCTGGCTTCTAGGGCACATATATCTAACAATCTCCCACTTGTCCTAAAGCCAATTGGCTACAAGTCTAAGTCCCATCTTCTCAAGGTGGGCTTCGATCTTCTGCTGGCCCAACGGCTTTGTAAGTGGGTCTGCCACATTATCTGCGGAGTTGACTCTCTTGACCTCAACGTAACCTTTCTCGAGGTAATCGCGGATGAGTGGTATCACCGTTTGCTTGGAACTCTTCCAGCACAAACAGTCTGCCAGATGTCGACTTTCGATCATCTATATCGGACATGAAAGTCCGAGTCTGTGTATCCCTGGAACTTGGAGTTCTCCATTACCAAAGACCAACATCATATCCTTAGTTCTTCTCAAGTACTTAAGGATACATTTCACAGAAGTCCAGTGTTCTTCACCTGGATTTGACTGATATCTGCTTGTGACACTCACAGCATGGGCTATATCAGGTCGTGTACATAGCATGGCATACATGAGGCTCCCTATTGCAGAAGCATAAGGGATCTTGCTCATGCGTTCTATTTCCTCAGGTGTGCTGGGGCACATCTTCTTGGAAAGATGAATACCATGTCTGAAGGGTATTAATCCCCTCTTAGAGTTTTCCATACTAAACCTCTTTAGTACTTCCTCTATGTACATCTTCTGTGAAAGTCCTAGCATCCTATTCGGTCTATCCCTATAGACCTTAATTCCTAGAATAAAGGATGCTTCACCTAGGTCTTTCATGGAGAATTCCTTGGACAACCACATCTTGACTGATGTCAACATGGGAATATCATTCCCAATAAGGAGGATGTCATCCACGTACAATACGAGGAAGACAACAGCGCTCCCACTGACCCTTTTTGAAAACACATGGTTCCTCTTCATTTTTGATGAAACCAAACTTTTTGATCACATCATTGAAACGAGTGTTCCAGCTCCGAGATGCTTGCTTAAGTCCATATATGGACCTTTGCAGCTTGCAAACCTTGTGATCAGTATCACTGGATGTGAAACCTAGCGGCTGTTCCATATAGATATCTTCCTCAAGATATCCATTTAAGAATGCCGTTTTCACGTCCATTTGCCATATTTCATAATCGAAATAGGCTGCAACGGCAAGCAATGTGCGGATGGATTTTAGCATAGCCTACTGGGGAAAAGGTATCCTGATAGTCAATGCCTTCACGTTGACTATAACCTTTTGCCACTAGTCTAGCCTTGAATGTCTCCACATTCCCATCTGCACCAATCTTTCTCTTGAAGATCCATTTACACCCAATAGGTACTATACCTTCTGGTGGATCTACCAAGGTCCAGACTTGGTTTGAGTGCATCGAGTCAATTTCTGACTGCATTGCCTCTAGCCATTTCTCGGAGTCGATATCTGATATCGCCTCGTTGTAGGTTTTGGGATCATCACCATGAGCACCATTACCTATGAGGAACATTTTCCTCTACTTCCTCTGAAATAATACCTAAGTATCTTTCAGGGGGACGGGAAAACTCTTTCCGATCTACGAGGTGGAGGAGGTAGTGTTCTTATTGGCTCAACCTGATTTGGTTCCAACTTGGTCCTTAGCTCGTTCTACTTGTGAGACTTTCTCATCAAGCTTAATCTGCTTTCCAATGCCGCTATCTTGAATAAACTATTTTTCAAGAAAGATGGCATGTCGACTCACAATCACATTGTGGTCTTCTGGAATGTAGAAATAGTATCCTAATGACTCTTTAGGATATCCTATGAATCGAGCTCTAAAGGACCTAAACTCTAACTTGTCCGCTTGTTGTCTTTTGACATGAGCCGGACAACCCCAAATTCTGAGATGACTCAGACTTGGTTTCTTACCGTGCCATATCTCATACGGTGTGGTAGGAACGGTTTTAGAGGGAAACCCTATTCAGTAGATAAATTGAAGTTAACAATGAATGTCCCCAAAGAAAATCAGGGAGGTCTGTGAAGCTCATCATGGATCGAACCATATCCAATAGAGTCCGATTTCTCCATTCTGAAACCCCGTTGAGTTGAGGTGTTCCTGGTGGAGTCCATTGAGAGACTATGCCATTTTCCTTAAGATAGTCTAGGAATTTTCGGCTAAGGTATTCACCTCCTCGATCTGATCGAAGAACCTTAATGGGTTTTTCAGTTTGTTTTTCTACTTCATGTCTGAATTCTTTGAACTTTTCAAAAGCTTCAGACTTATGTCTCATAAGATACACATACCCATACCTAGACAGATCATCGGTAAAGGTAATGAAGTAGACAAAATTGCCTCTAGCCGGCACATCAAATGGGCCGCACACATCAGTATGTACTAGGGCAAGGAGATCTGTGGCCCTCTCCCCATGTCCAACAAAAGGGAGTTTAGTCATTTTGCCTTGAAGACAAGATTCACAAGTTGGATATGACTCAAAAGTCAATGGACTCAATAGCCCATTTTTCTCCAATTCGATAGTTGATCCTATCTTCTGCTATATGACCTAATCTCAGGTGCCATAGATATCTATCGTTTGGACTATCCCTAGGTCGTTTGGCATTGTTTTGCTCGAATAATGAGCATACCTCCAGAAGGACCTTCCTTCTTGTTCTTCAGGGTGGCCAGGTAAGTAGGGCAGTTCCGCTTCCAATGGCCGTCGCTGTTGCAATGGAAACACTTTCCTTTGACATCGACCTTTCTTCTTCGGTTCTGCCTTCTTCTTCTTTGATCCTTCCACCTTTTGCTTTTTCACAGACTTCTTTTTCTTTCCATAAGACTTTCTTTTGGAAGAAGTCCGTTCCATAGCAAGAACTGAGCCTTTAGAACCTTTCATAGAAAGCTCAGCGGTAACCAGCATATTCATTAATTCGGCCAAGGAATTTTGAAGTTTATGCATGTGGTAATTCATGATGAATTGCCCATATGCATCAGTCAAGGATTGCAGAATAATATCGTTCTGCAGGTCCAAGTCCAACTTCACACCGAGCTTCTCAAGCTCTTCCATGTCCTTGATCATTGTCAGACAGTGATCTTGGACTGACTGCCCATCACGCATCTTAGCCTTAAAAAGTCATTTCGTGACTTGATATTTGGCTGCGCGACTCTGTTCACCAAACATCTCCTGCAGGTGAGCCAACATTTGGCGAGCAGTCCCGATATCTTCATGTTGGCGCTGGAGCTCATCAGACATCGAGCCCAACATGTAATATCTGGCCTTATTATCTTCGTCTATCCATTTTTTCCAGAGACGCTCTCTGTTCAAGTGGATGGACGGGCTGGTAAGGTGGGAGGGTCCTGGTCCAAAACATGGGTTAACTTCTCTGAACCCAAAATAATTTTGTAGTTCCTGAGCCAATCTTTATAATTGGGTCCAGTCAGTCTATGTGTGTCCAGGATACGTGCCAATGGGTTGGACGCAGACATTTTCCTGTAGAGAGTCAAAGATTCTAGTTAGATACTGTAATTTTGACTTGACCAATTTATTTAGGGATTTTATTTTTAAACAAATTAGCTCCCACTATTTTCTCGGATCCCTACACTCCCTCTGTAGAGATGCGAAAATCTCCACGATTAATGATTTCTAGTGGGTGGTGCGGTCTCACCAACTGACTCATCACCTCACCTAACAGTTATTGGTGATGGGTTAGCCAATGAGTGAACAACTCTTGTTCAATGATTCTCTAATCATGGTGCACCCAAACTTGGTCTCTAATTCATGAATCTCACCGTATCCGGAAATATTGATCCACTCCTTAGTTAAGTCAGACCCACCATTTGCATAGACTGGGTTCCTAATTGAGTCTCTCACCGTATCCGAAATATTGAGCCCAACTCATCCTCCAGCCCATAGCATCCAATGCCTAATAGACATGGTTGCATCTTCCCGGTGCAACTGAGCCACTGTATCCAGCCGAGAACAATCAACCCCGGGAAGGGCCCGCACATCTACAATGGTGGAAGACCTCAGACTTAATCTTTTCTTAGGGAGAATTGATTCAGGTCTCATTAAACTAGACTTGGCATAGTCATAACAATTATGACTAACCTAGTGGCATGGGTTAGCTCGGATTATTGACCACCTCAGATCAGAACTGTGTCAACAGATATGGCCAGGTAAGTGAGACCGGTGGAAGGAATATGCCATTAACTCGTACAAGAATGCATTCAGGTCGAGTAGCTTCCAATTAAAAAACCAGTCGGTCGTATGTGCCAAACTTACCTTAGACACCAAATTATTGAGTCAGAACCAATTGGGTTAGCCTACAATCCAGACTCTAACCTCTGAGCCTAATTAGGTCTTGCTTGATCGTGACTCGATCTTGACCCAGACTTAATCCTATTAGGCTGGTCAATTTAAGCATTGTTGATCCCATCTAACCAACTCTTGATTCGGTTTGATCAACCGCTTAGACCTAATTGAGCTACCCAAGCCCGAACCCAGTATTATGAATATGTCTTAGATCTGAAATTCTCAATTTTAGACCTAATTAATATTCCATAATCTTAATTTCTTAATTAAGTAGGGTTCATAAACAAAATATGCACAATAAATCCTAGGGTTTCAGGATCTAGGGTTTTGCAGAAAGTAAGTTTTGGGATTTCTGATTAAGGACGAACACGCAGCACCCCTACACATCATAAGAACACCCCATCGAATGGGAAGAGAGGGCCTTTAAACCCTTCTTCATTCTTATGACCGGACGGCCAAGAGGAACGCCTTAATCAGGAACATGCAATACTACAAAACAGTTTTAGATCTATATCATATATCTCATATACAAATTAGATCTAATCATGGCATATTTTGCATACATCTCATGTATCAAATCATGCATATTTTTCAGATCTAAATTATCTCATAATAATCTAAAAAATTAGATTTAAATTGATCTAATCAAAATAAATTCTAATCTAGACAATTATGTAGAACTATTCTACAACTAGTCTAGACATGCATCAATCATATCTCATATGATATTTAAAATTAAATAATTTTTATTTACTATTTTTTAGATGTTATTATAATAACTTATAATATCAAAAAATAGTAAATAAATAGATCTAAAATATGATTTAATCAAGATTAAATTCAAAAACATGCAAGACTATTCTATAGAACTATTCTATTTTAGAACTAGTCATGCATATCTTTTCTAATCTTAGATCCAAATCATTTAATTTTAATTTTTTCTGATTTCAGATCTGATCACATCTCATGTGACATCTAAAATCACTTTATTTTCTAATTAAAATAAATTTAAAATTCAGATCTAAATAATTTTAGAACCTTGGCTCTGATACCAGTTGAAGGGAAATCCTGATTTTTCGGTCCAGGTTCGTTCAGATCTGATCAGATCAAGAGATATATTTCAAAAATTTTTTCTTTGATCTCAATCAGATCTTGATATATTTTAGATCTGATTCTTATTATTTTAATAAAATAAAATAAAATAAGATAAATTAAATCAAATTTAATTTACCTTGATTTGGGTAATCCTATTACCCTGTTGATGATCCTGATTGCAGCGGAAGGTTCTGGATCTAGCCACGCAAGTGCCTGGCCTCTACCGGTATCCACTCAGGGTTGGATCTGGAGATCCTCTTCTTCTCTATCACATCTCCAAAAATTAGATCTGGATCTGATCTGGAGGATCTTCAAAACTCTTTTGAAGATCAGCAGTCGTCCTTTGCAGCAGCGCAGCCTTCTAGCTTTTGATCGCCTTTCTTTGATCTGGAATCGCACCAAACAAAAAGTCCAAAACACTTTTGGACGTGGAGAGGCAAGGGGAGAAGATGGACTTTGGCATGGAGGAAGGAGGGGAGAGGCAGCCTTGGGGCATGGGGTTTCTCAATTGATTCATTTCACTTAATTGAGTTGGGCGCAGGGTCTTATTTATAGACTCTGTGATCCAACTCCTCTTCTTCCCAACCAATCACAACCCTTTGTGAAATCAGATCTAAATCTGATTGGTGGGAATAGAGTCCCCTGGATTCCTCCTTAGAGGGCGCCTAAGACCAGTCAAAGTTGGTTCTTAGGAGAACTCTAATTGGAATCCAAAAAGGAGATGGAGTCCCTTGTCCAACAAGGACTCCTAGGCGCCTCCAACTTGGGCACACGCCAAGGGTGGCGTGCGCCCTTCTCCTTGCCAGGTTCTGGCAGGGGGACACAGGCCCCCACCAGCTCTCCAATAGGTGCATGACATGTGGTCAAAAGTCAAAGTGTCAATGGTCAACATTTGACCAGTCAAAGGTAGACTTTTGACCAAAGTCAAAGAACAAGAAATGGCAGGTGACCAAAAATGGCAGGTAATGTCTTACAAAATAAGACAACCTTTTCTGACTTGGACAACCTCCAGTCAGACCATATGAAGGCCTCTGATTGAGCACAAACTCCTTTGGCTCAGTCAGGACAACTTATTTATGATAGTAAAAGAAGAACGTTAGGTTCAATCGAGTGCTAGCACGATTTTCCTTGAACCTAATTGAATCTCATTCAGATCAATTGAACTAGATCAGTTCAATTGATGATCACCAGATTCAAACCCTTGTTTGTGTGACCCAGTTAGGTTCAGTTCTGTATGGTAATGGGATATGTCATGATCTCTATCATCGACATCATCGAAACTCCTTTCGATGGATCAGAACTCTTCTGATTCGAACAGCTAGAATGATCGATCATCTAAATCATTCTAATTGCTCCCAAAATCCACCAGTGACACCTAGCAGTATATGGTGGCAACCCATCAGAGCTGAATGCGAACCTCTTGGTGCAGCTACCTGTGTGATTAAGTTCTTCTATCTTGAGCCCCGATCAGATTAGGGTTAAGGTGAACTCGTCAAACCCTAGTCTCTGTCATATGATGTAATCATTCGATTCGAGTCCAATGTGAAAATCTAAATAGAAACTCTTTCTATTATTTCACTCTGCCATGGCCATGGACTTCTGGACTTGATTCTCATGATCATCATAGGGCTGCTCCTCTACCACCGAGGTAGATAGATTCCATCTTGATGCAATCCAGTTCCTACAATGAACATGCTATAGCCAACATACACCTCAGGGTTCCATATGGCTAGGAGACCGAGTAATGGTGTAGTCAAACTATAACACCCTCAAGGTGAACTGCCGATGCATCTCAGGTCAAAGAACCAGACACACTACTGCAGCATCGAGTCAGTCATTGACGAGAAGGTAGACTTCCTAATGACTACTCGAGGTGGTCACGCTCAGTGCCCTCGTTCTCTAACGAGTACCTGTACTCTCGCTCTCCGGTGTCTCCACACCGTAGACTCAAGACTCATCTACTAAAGAGAAGCGATTGTACACCAACCTTCCGGATCAATCACCATCCTCGTGATGATCCTATGGTCGGGAGCATTTTATGAGTTAATAATGATTATTCATGTCTTAAATTTTCAACTCTTGAAAATATGAATTATCATTACCATTAACTCAAAGGATGTATCACAGACACTAAATACACATATGTGATAGAAAATAACCCATTTTATTGATTATAGTCAAAATTATAATTTTGCCCCTAGAAGTGTATTACAAGTGTCAGCCAATTCTGGCTTCTAGGGCACATATATCTAACACTACCTTACAAGTGTCAGCCAATTATGCCTCCTGGGCTCATATATCTAACATCATCACATATAAGGATGATGAAGAAGTATTTTAAATTTGGTGGCGATTCGATGCTCACAGCACTTAATCTCTCCACTCGAACCCAGATTTCCAAAACTAGGGTTTCACTCAGCCCAAAATTTCTAACAAACTAAAAATCCTATCATGCCCTCTCTGTGTAGAGTTTTTTCATGAAATAAGTTTATATGGAAATATAACTTTCAGATCTATAAACTTTATTTAGATTATATCTAAAAATTGGATATCCTTAGAGGTAAAAATCAGAAGAGAAGAAAGGCATGAGGAAAAAGTAAAGTGCTGCACGACCTTGCTCATCTTCACACCGAGATTTTTCTCATCCAAAATTAATGCCTAATCACTTTGAAATTTTTATCATGTAATTCTAACCCCTTCTTATGCATGCACAAAAATTCTCATAATTTATTGATATGAATACCATGGAAAAAGTGCATAGAAAAAAATAAGGGTCGAGTGGTTAGAAGGTTTTAACCACTCACTTGATTTCAAAAATCAAGTGATCCTTTTATCCTTATCCAACGCCTCCTCCCATGTGTTTAACACGTAGAAGGACTCTCCTTCTACGTGCACACATTTTGATTTCCCTAAAAAATATTTGATAATTAAAAGGAAGGGCGTGGGAAGCAGATAAGGTTGGATTGGTTCCAACTTTCAACAAACTGAGTTGAATTCAAAACTCAACTTACATTGAACCGGTCCAACCCTTAGACCAGGTCAAAAGCAGATAAGAGAGGGGGCATAAAAACCTTCTGGGTGAGAGAAAATTTATGTACAAAAATTTTGGGGCATGGAACAAGAGTGGAAAAGTGAAAAATGGTGGGTACATGGAAGAGTTTGAATTCAAACTTCATTTGACTTGGTCCTAATTGGTTTCAACCAAACCAATTAATCTAGACCCAATTAGACTAGGTTAAATCCAACCAAATTAGGCTTAGCCTAATTTAATAAAAATTTAATCAAATTAAAAATTAATTAGGTCCAGGTCCTGATTAAATTAGGATCAAAACTCCCATAGCAATTAGGTCATCTCATGTCCTGATGGATCAAATCCAATTAAATCAAATTCAATCAAACTTGATCGAATCCTTATCGCTCAATCAAATTAAGCTAATCAATAATTAAATTGTTAATTAATTCTCTAAAAATATTTGAGTCCAAATCAGATAGATTATCGGGCAACAGAGTCCCATCAACATGAAACTCCTGAAGAGTCCTAATCCAATGGGACTCTTGAACCTAGCATCCCAAACGAACAAAACTCACGATCTTAGAGTCCAAGACCAGTAGAACTCTTGATTAGAGAGTCCTAGACGAGTAGGACTCAGAGTCCCAGTCCAGTAAAACTTTTGATTATAGAGTTTCAGTCCAGTGGGACTCTTGAACACAATATCCTAGGTCATCAAGACTGATGATCAGCCATCAGATCAGGTAGGAACTCCTTATATGTGTGACCCCATAGGTTCAATTCTTAAGTCGGTAGTGTTAGATATATGTGCCCTAGAAGCCAGAATTGGCTGACACTTGTAATACACTTCTAGGGGCAAAATTATAATTTTGACTATAATCAATAAAATGGGTTATTTTCTATCACATCTGTGTATTTAGTGTCTGTGATACATCCTTTGAGTTAATGGTAATGATAATTCATATTTTCAAGAGTTGAAAATTTAAGACATGAATAATCATTATTAACTCATAAACAGCTCCCGACCATAGGATCATCACGAGGATGGTGATTGATCCGAAAGGTTGGTGTACGATCGCTTCTCTTTAGTAGATGAGTCTTGAGTCTACGGTGTGGAGACACCAGAGCGAAAGTACAGATACTCGTTAGAGAACGAGGGCACTGAGCGTGACCACCTCGAGTAGTCATTAGGAAGTCTACCTTCTCGTCAATGACTGACTCGATGCTGCAGTAGTGTGTCTGGTTCTTTGACCTGAGATGCATCGACAGTTCACCTTGAGGGTGTTATAGTTTGACTACACCATTACTCGGTCTCCTAGCCATATGGAACCCTGAGGTGTATGTTGGCTATAGCATGTTCATTGTAGGAACTGGATTGCATCAAGATGGGATCTATCTACCTCGGTGGTAGAGGAGCAGCCCTATGATAATCATGAGAATCAAGTCCTGAAGCCCATGGCCATGGCAGAGTGAAATAATAGAAAGAGTTTCTATTTAGGTTTTCACATTGGACTCGAATCGAATGATTACATCATATGACAGAGACTAGGGTTTGACGAGTTTACCTTAACCCTAATCTGATCGGGGCTCAAGATAGAAGAACTTAATCACATAGGTAGCTGCACCAAGAGGTTCGCATTCAGCTCTGATGGGTTGCCACCATATACTGCTAGGTGTCACTGGTGGATTTTGGGAGCAATTAGAATGATTTAGATGATCGATCATTCTAGCTGTTCGAATCAGAAGAGTTCTGATCCATCGAAAGGAGTTTCGATGATGTCTATGATAGAGATCATGACATATCCCATTACCATACAGAACTGAACCTAACTGGGTCACACAAACAAGGGTTTGAATTTGGTGATCATCAATTGAACTGATCTAGTTCAATTGATCTGAATGAGATTCAATTAGGTTCAAGAAAATCGT